>WURV02172513.1:0-14144 GCA_011762755.2 Epimenia babai | reverse complement strand
GATATACACAGATATCTGTACAAGCATGATGGACTGTAAATTGATTGGCTGATTTTTGCGGTGTTTCCTATATTAACGTGATGTTAATGGGGGGTAGCTAATGTGGTTCCTTGAATAGTTGGAAAGAAATGCACAGAAGAAACTTATACCTCTGATGGGTCTTGAACCCAGGCTGTCAATGGTTGGCTATATGCCAGGGTAGGGGATGTCAGGGCTGGGGACATGCCAAATGCACACTTCTGTGTAAAGCCGCCTGTCAGGTTATGCTATAACTTGTTGACGCATTTATCAGACATGTTGGTGAATGCCATGTATTTACTGTTGTTACTGTTACCTTTGTATGTCTGTTGTCTGCAATGTCTAATGAGCGTCTATGTGTAACGTTATCAGTGTATTACATAACACAAATGTTATCTGTATAATTATTTAGCTACTCTGTTAGAGCAGCTAGGCACACCCATCCAGGATAGATCCTTGGGTATTGAATAGGCCTAAAACAATATGCATTCTCATTGGTTGTCAGCCCAGTTAATTTATATGCAAAACCTCCACATGCTTACATACCAGGGTAGGCACTTGTGAAAACTTGACTTATGCAATATGTATATAATATACCTTAGTTTAGTTATGTCCTGTTACAGTTCATACAGGACCGGCCTCTGAAGGTTTTTTACGGTCTCAACCAGGCCCACGGAAAAAACTAGTTGAGCAGTCCTGTTGTATATGTTAATGATATATGCAATGTTTCTAATATATTTAAGTGTTTGTTTGCTGATGATACTAGCTTAATATATTTAAGAAAGTGACTATGTGAAATAAGTAGTGTTGTCAGTAAAGAATTAAATAAATGAAGTCAATGGTTCTAAGTAAACAAACTTTCATTAAATATTTAGGAAAAAACATTTTTATTCAATTTGGACATGAGAAGATTGTAGGTATGATAAAATCAGATCAATGGTGTAAATATTGAACAAGTTGCATTACAATATATCTCGGAGTAGACAGATGAAAAACTGTGATGGGAACACCACATAAAATATTTGGGAAAAAAGATCGCAAAACATTTATCTATCATATATCGAAATATTTGTTGCCCGTTGCTAATTTACTGATGTTATATTCGACTATAATTCTTCCGTACCTGTTTTATTATTCTGAAATATGGGGAAACACATATAAATCTCAAATTCACAGCCTTTATATTTTACAAAAAATGTGCTTTGAGATACATAACAAAAATCAGAGTACTCTACCCGTTGTTGAGACTAATGTACTTGAGAACATTCATAGTTGAATCTATCTTCACTAAATGCCCAACACCAATGGCTGTGAAGCAACCCCAAAACCATGACAGAACCTCCGCCATGCTTAACTGTAGGCTGGAGACATGATTTATTGTACCTCTAACCCATGCACCGCCTCACATACTGCCGTCTGTGGGAACCAAAAATATCGAATCTTGACCGATCAGTCCACAACACCTTCTACTGATCATCAGTCTATGACTTATGACTTTTGGCAAATTTGAGTCTTACTGACAGAAGCCTTTCATAAATAGTGTTTTTTAGCCGCAACCCTCCCATGCAGACCTCTGCGAGCAAGACTTCTACGAACAGTGGATGCGTCAACTTTAGTGCCTGTACTTTTTTCTCCTTCACTTGCGAGATTAGTGCTTGTTCTCTGCCTGTCCCTCAATAATGTAACCTTAAGGTAGTGTTCATCTTTTCCAAACAGTTTCTTAGGCCTATCACATCTTTTCTTGTCTTTAACTAGTCTGTTTTCGTTCTATTTATTGATAACATGTTGGATGCCATTTCTAGAATATCCAGTTTGGAGAGCAAGTTCTCATTGTGGATGTCCTTGCTGATGTAACAACACCATTTTATGTCTATCAAACCGATTTATCTTAGCCATAGCAAAAATAATAAGCAAGAAGCAAAAATAGCGACTGTTATTCGAAGAAATGAAAGTCATGTTTTATGGCTGTTCTTGAAAGAATTGTACGTATATTTCAGCAACCCAAGCCATGTAATAGACCTGCTGTGAGCTTCCTATGGTCAATTAACAAGGGCCATATGGAATAGAGTCTACATCTGGCAAGAATAACGCGCGCAACTTACTTGACTATCTGAGTGAAAGATGTCACAATTTACAGTTTGATTGCAATTTTTTTAATAATTTGTAATAACATGCTTGCTTTCTCATAAATAAAAATGCAGAGTCTGGAGATAAAATAATACCTAATAATTTCCCCTGTATAAAAAATGACAGAAATATTTGAAATTTAGTGGGTGGCCCAAGACTTTTGCGCAGTGCTGTATGCCAAAATTCCATACAACTACATCTACTGACAGACGTCTGCGAAAAAATAGGATTTTTGGATCATTTCTATTTGGTTAATTTGAACCACTAGGCTAACAGCATTAACATTACTGGATAATTATGTAAGATGTATCTGACTGATATGAGACAGTCCCTGAGACAGTTGCGCACACACATGTAGTAAGCACATGATTGAATTAATGATCTTGTAGCAAGGATGGAATCACTCACATGATAATACATTATGCCTAATTCAGATGTACTCATCTCTAATTAAATAAACTACACGACTTGGGTTTACATGAAATGTTGGCACATAATGGGAGGGGAGGGGGTAAAGTAACAAAAGACTCACCCAGTGGTGGGTTTATCGCCAGCCATCTGCGATGTATATAGATTAGGCTCAGAATGCACGCGTTGTCGACTAAGAGATGCATTTACTTTGTTTCCAGAGTCTCCAACCTTTTTCTTGCCTTTGCCTGTGTTTAAAATCAATGTTAAGTGTATTATGTGTTTTATTACTGGAGTATATTTAGATAGGCAGTTTGTCATGTGCTTACTAAATCAATACATCGTTACCATATCCAATTTCACGTAATTATAGACCTTAAGAAATAAGATAGATCAACCTTTTTATTCAATATGCTGAATATGGTAGAATATCAAAAATTCCACGATAAAAGGAAGTACTGCAAATTACATATAAACTCTAAAGGTAAACGAAACACACGATGGAGGGTTAAAAAGAGCCAATAAGGATAGTTAGAATAGTTTAAAATAGTAAGACTCAAGAAACATATTAATTTAAAATGTATTCCATACAGAAAAATTAGAAGAATCAACAACCACATTAATGTATTCCTTACACAAAAATAGTAAGACCCAAGAAATGTAAAAATAATTGATGTATTACTCACAGAAAAATTTAACAACCAAGAAACACATTACAAAAAATAAAAACCAAAAATTCATTAATGTATTCCTTTCAGGAAAATAGTACGAACAAAGAAATTAATTAATGAAATCCTGGTAATAAAATAACCAAGAAACACATTAATGTTTTCTTTAAGGGAAAATAATAAGAATCGAGGAAAACATTAATGTATTGCGTAAGAGAAAATAATAGCATATAGTACACAGAGGAATATTAATTTGCTTTAGGAAATAAAGAGAAAAAGAAATATATTAGGGAAGCATTATGCTTGAAAATGCACAAAGTTGCTGAATACATTATACATGGCATGGCTTCTAGGGCACAGTTGTGAGCTTTAAAGTAGCTGCTATTGTATTACGGGAAAGTCTGCTGGTGGAAGGTACAACATCATTCACATCACCATTGTCACTGGCCACCTCATCACTGTCTTCTACCACAGCTGCTGTGAATGGAGATAGCATTTTCATATGACAATGACTCTTTCTGAATATTTCCTTATGTGCCTATAAATTGCACAGAATAGTACAGTAATAATTTGGTATCAACAATGATTTTTCACCTAACCTCTCTGTATTATTAAATACTTTGAACATTTTTCTTTTGAATGGTCATAGAAGACACTCGGATGGATCTAGCATAGGGGAGACTGGGTCGATGCTCTGGGTGAAGCCTTAGAAACTTAAATAGTTGCAGAAGAGATACATCTATTAATTTCCTGATAGGCAGTGATAACATTAAAATATAAAATTTTCCATTTTATCTTTGTGCACTAGAATATATTTCGACTGAGAGAAAAATAACTACTGGTATTAATTCTTGTTACAGAACATATAAAACTATATTTTTACTTAATCCAATGTTGATAAAGCTATAAAGATAAAGATAATTTATTCATTGCAGATATAAGCAATATATTCACATACAGTATGAATAATTAAAATCATCACATTATGAATAGGATAATAGAAAAACAGTAGTTAACTATCATAGATCATGTATTGAAAAGAAGTGGTTTGGGAGACTTGCAAAGCTCCTTTCATAATGTTAAGTTGTATGGTAGCTACATGGAATCACAGTGCAATGACTATTCAGTAGAACCCAAAAATTGATTATTTTGTTACACTAAGTTAATATAGCTAAGTATTTCAAAATTTCACATTAAACAGATAAGTAAATAATAATGAAAATGTATGAAATTAAGAATATACTGTAATCTTATTATCATCACATTATTGTTATCCAGTGAATCGAAATACTGTCACCTAATTATAACAAGAGGCCAAAAAGGCCTCAAGACACTCACATGACTATTGGTCATGTAAAAAATTAAAAAAAAAGAAAAACAAAATACCAAGGAAGACTAAAAATGTTGAATAAAAGAAGCAGTTGAATACAAAGAAAATACAAATACAGTTGAATACAAATGAAAACTACACAAGAGGCCAAGGAGGCCATCTTATATCTAAACAATGAAGAGACTGCCCAACATCAAACGCAAAGAGCCAAAGAGACATGCAAATACCCATTAAGATACTGAAACGAGGAAATACAGATTTGTGGATAAACCTTGGTTGAAATCACCTCTACGCAATTGCCTAAAAAGAGATGACCTAAACAAATCTGAATGAGACCTACACAGACAATATCTGCCAAATGGTAGACCTTTGCATTGAGTGGACATGGAGATAAAGATTTTCATATAAAAAAGGTGATAGAAATTACTCCTCTTTTCTCCCGTAGTAAGATGCTGAACATATCTGAAAGATACTAACCCAAGGACAATATCTGCCGAATGGTAGACTTCCACGATAAAGGGTTCTTGAGAAAAAGATTTATCAAGTAAAAACCCAAACATTGACACAGGTCTCCTCCCCTTACTCCCATGACAATATGATGAACAAATCTAGAGGATGACCAACCCAAGGACAATATTTGCCAAATAGCAGACGACGGCAATAAGCGGTACTTGATGAAAAATTTTTCAATAAAGAATACAAATATCAGCATAATTTACGTCCTCTAGCTGTGATGACGATACTATGAACAAATCTAGAAAAGACCAACCCAAGGACAATATCTGTCAAACATATGCGATAGGCGATTCTAGAGAAGGTTCTTGTTCTTAAAGAAAATGTCAACGTCGAATGGACAGATGATGGATGAACTCTAATCAGAAAAACTCAATGAGCATAAGCTCAGGTGAGCTAATAAAACTGCCGCAAAATAAATAAAAACCAAAAAACAAAAAAACTAAAAAGAAATACAAAAGACCAAAGAGGCCTCTCGGATATTAAAACAAGAGCCCAAACCTGCTTCAAAACACTTATTCGGATATAAAAAGGCCAAACAGGCCTACAAACACTCGACTATTAAAACAAGAGGCCAAACAGGCCTCAAAACAGTCATTTAGATAGTAAAACAAAAGGCCAAAGAGGCCTAAAAACACTCTTCTGGGACATTAAAAACACTTAAAAAAATAAAAAAAATCAATTAGCAAAATTACAAACATCGACAGTGATTGCCTTCCCTTGATCTGATGATGATATGCTTAACATACCTAAAAGACACCAACCCACAGGTGACATCTACCAAATTACAGAGCTCTGCGTTGAGCGGTTTTTTTTTAAAGACTTTTTAAGTGAAAATACACACATCAGTAGGAGTGTTTTACTCATGGTAAGATGATGGTAAGCTTACGGTAAAAAATCTAAGGGAAACCGATCCTAGGAGAATATATACCAAATGGCACGGCTCTATGATAAATGGTTGAGAAAGAGATTCTTTAAGTAAATGCTAACATCGGACGCACGGATGGATGGATGATCAGAAAAGCTAAAAATGGAGAGCTTGCTAGTGATTTTAGAAATTATAGACCAGAAATGGTTCTCAAAAAACAAGAACATACGTAATTTGTATTCCATGATTTCCAACTTGTAGCTATAAAGATTTTTCTAAGTTTATTTTATAAACTGTGTAGTTACCAAAAATGCTGTAAGTATTAACTGTGTCCTCGCTGTTTACTCTTTTCTCCATTCTGTAGGTTGTAAAATTTTAATTATGTGCACTTAGTATATTTTGAATGTACTAGATTGTGTATGAGGAACTGTTTTAGGTGAATTTGTGCATATAATTGATCTGTTGAATAAGCAAAGAAATAAGATAAGAGATAATTATTCTTGTATATTTCAGTGTGTGCATAGATATATTGAGGCTGAAACGATCAATGACTTCTTGGTTGCCTGATAAATCATATATGATAACATATGAATCCTCATGTACAGTAAATATGTTAACAAAATCTATGTAGGTGCACCTAAACTTAAGCAAAATTAATATGGCCTAATAATACTCATGAATACAGTAGCAATAAATGAACGAATAGGTAATCACAGCGCTGTACACAGGGTCTAGTTTATGGCTTATTGATTGGCTACTGTGTATGTAATATCTGTCTCGTGTGCATGATAACTTATTATACCCTTATTTATTATTTATTTACAATGACTCAACACTGTGAACCAATTATATGTGAAAATCTCACTTAGCAAAAAGCTGATTTGATGAACAATGTAAAAGTTAAAAGAAAAAGGCGAGGTTTTGGTGCTACTTTATAATTAAATGTCAGTCGCACCTACAACATTGCCCTGTCACATTTGTAATTTTTATAATAAACCATTTCACGACGAATCTTTCTCGATATTTGAGCAAGAAAATCATACTCATTTAGTGGAAGGCACGGGAAAAAATCCCTGATTTGTGCCGGTTCAAATTTGCAAACTCTCGCATGAAAGGCAACGCTTCTAACCACTACACCACTGGCGCCAACTGGCGTAATCTTAGTGTAGTTCATACATGGTTGTTAAATAAACTAACAAAATAGTTTTCCAGTTTGGATCATGTCATTTTTAGTTTCTGTCTTCATATGGTTTCATGTTTGTGTTCTGGGTAGTAATTCATTTATTCACTTGGATTTCGGCAGCAGCGGTGTGAATTGAACAATTTGCAAGGTCCGTGACATTATTGATTGGTATTGGGATGCATGATTGTATTGCTGTTTGGTATGCAGGCCACATCCCTCTGTGATGAAGTACTGATTTGTGGAAGCAGATAGTCGAGTGGCAAGAGCGCTAGACTTGCAACCGAAAGGTCACGAGTTGAACCTACTCGCCACTCGTATTTGTGCTAACTGTCATAAACATACATTGTAAACTGCATGAAAGAGCCTTCCTTTATTGGCTAATATTTGTGGTCTATAAATGTTTCACTTTACCTTCTTTTACTATACAGTCTCAGAGTGTAATTGGAATCTTTGAGAGGTTTCTATTTAGATGAATGTTCAGTTTGTAACATTTTAAAACTTGTATAAAATTTTAAGATAGTTTTGGTTATATCAAAGATGAGCAAAAGTATGGTTTCTCCCAATGTTGTGATTTTGTTGGACAAATCAGTTTTCGACGCTTGTCATTATTGCATTTCGACAATATCATTATTGCAGGTCCAGGATTATTTTGCCAGAAATCGCAATGCTGTATATGTACTAATAGAACTACGAGGGTAGGCTAAAAAGTTCAAAGACCGATCATAATGCTTTTTCCAAAAGGTGGAAAAACAACATAGTCCCCTATGCTCTACACACATAATCCAACGATGTTGCAGTGCTTGGATAACCCTGGTATAGAAGCCCAAATCTTGATCAGTGAAAAACTGCTTAAAGGCACATAATATCCTTTGCTAGCCAAATGTGGACAATGCGGAGCATTACCCTCAAATGTATCCACCATATTAGCATGGCAGTCCTTCGGGGTTAAGCCTTTCATAGACAGATACTTGATACCACAATGGCACAGTCTATTTTGGTATGAAGCTGCAGTACGTACGAGGTAAGACTGCACAAATGATTAATAAATGTGAGTATACTAATCACCACAATGTTATATTAAAAGTTTCATCTGTCTACTTTGGGTCGTTCTAGGTAAGCCTATGAACTTTTCAGCCTACCCTCATATACATTGGGTGCTATTTTTATTAATTAGATTATATATTATTAACGTTCTTGTCTTACTAAATGTCACTGGATCAAAGTTAATTAATCAATAAGTGTTACATGCAAATATTGATACCTTGACTTGGAATAGGTTTAACAATGAGGTCTTGAAACTTTGACTCAAAGTCCTCTGTCATAATACTTTCAAGGTCACTGTTGTATCCAGCACGCACTAACACGCGTTTTCGGATGCTGTGAGGACGTTGAGCTTTGTTACATCCAGATTTGGGGGCAGTACCTTTCAATTGATTGGGACGCGGTGTTGGCAATCCTGCCACAAATGATCATATTTTTTAGCGCTTAACGCTATGTTGTCAGCACAAGCGGGTGTAACAAAATAAACATATGTAAAAATGTATTATAGAACTGTGCTATCCCCGTCCTCCTTGATCCTTGATATTTTTCATGCAGTATTTCATCCTATATCATCTCATTAACTTGGTTTGTCTCTCTTCATTAATATTCTGAACAATACATCAAGTATAGCAACAAAAAGATATATAATCATGTCAGCTTCATGAAGCAAAGTATTTATATAAGAAAGGTAATGAATTTTCTAGATGCATGATTATTTATTAGTAAGCCACACGTGGAATATGTTTATGTGGTCATGTGGTAATATATGTGATGATGATTTGATAAGTGCAGGCTAAGTTTTGTAAATCTGTGGTGGGTTATTAGAGTGATCACAACTCATCTAGTCATCTTAGTATACAACAAAGAGCCAGTCACTAAAATGTAACAAGTCTTTGACAAAACTGTAGACAGTTTGCAGGTACTGACTGAAAATTTATGCATGGCAGGTGCGATAAAACCTTTTGAACCACAATAAGAAAAATAGATCCTATATGTGGCTCATGAATACAGCGATATTCTTCTTCAGAAATCCCTGTGATTCTGTGCTATAGTTATTATTATGGGCAAAAAATAGCTCGTTTGTCATGTCTAATTTGTTATGAGGTATATATATATAAATATATAAATAAGAGGCAAATATCAATAAAGTAAATGTGGTCATTGGATGTAAGGGTTGTATGAAGAGCACTGGCATAACAACCAGAATGTAGAGGGTATGAATTCTTGCAAATAAATGTGCATTTTGAAAGTATAAGTTTCAGGAGTTTGCTGGCACCTGCTGACAGAGCTGACTCCCCCATGACTTATTGGAAACCATCATTTGGCAATCTGTGCAAGTGGCTTGAAAGTGCAATATATTGATGTCACAGTTTATTTTTAGATTTGTGCACCATATTTATCTGTTGCACAGGAGGAAACAGACATTTGACCTGACCACAGTTTCCTCATTACTGTTCTATGAGTAGACCATAGTTTTTATGAATGCTAGTTTACCAAAGATAAATGTAATGGGATTCTGAAGAAGTTTTATAAGGTTGAACATTAAAACACCAGTCTAACAACATAAAAAGTGATAAAAAGAAGTTATCACTAAGTGTCAAAATGCATACTGCATATATATAGAAGGCACAAAATTACACCTGCATATTTAAACTTGTAAATAGGAAGAAGGGTAGTGGTTGCGCAAAAATCATGACACAACGTGGCAGGCGACTTCTAAAGTTGATGAGCACATACCCGAAGGCGGACAGATGATCAGAGAGTTTTGGAATCTGTTTTCAAAATCTTCAGTGTGAACTGTCTCCTGATCACTCTGTATGCGAGACCGTAGGTCGTCCAGATATCCCCCTAAGTATCAAATATCACACACAAGTTATATTGATGGGATATGGAATGAGTAATCATAAAAATCATAATTAATTTACACGAGTAAACATACAGTCCTAAGACAAAATAAAATATTTTTACATGTGTAATATTTAGATTGTACATATGCAGTGAAATAATACTATTAAAATTAGGATGTGATACCATATTCGTCTGTACATTTCATCGTGTGTTGCTCACTCCATTGTCTGTTCGCTATTCTTTGCCTTGATGACTGTAACTGGCTTTTTCTTGGGCCTCCACAAATTGCCATTATCCATTTTCAACATATGGTTTATTCATATTGTTCTAGATTGGTATGCTGATTTTAATTGATTAGGTAATAAATTATTATTCCATATAATTGATTTATGAACATGTCACTTGGTAAGGCATTTATGTTTACTAATAAATAAATATGTAAAAAAGTGCAATTAACTAATTTGAAATACCCTTTTTTTTGCTCATAATCTCTTTGAACTTCTGCTCAACCTGTGCAGCTGACACTGAATCCAGGTCACTATGTTCCGTCATGCGACCTTCATCTATAAATATTGAGTGAAACTACACATTAACGCAGTGAGTGTGATGGTTTTTATGCAATCCTTTTAGTGTAGGAATGCAGCAATGCTTCAGCATACAACAACAGATTTCAAAAAAACCCAGAAATATATATATACGAACATGGAATAGCGAATTCAACCTCTGGGTACAAAATATCTACGTGTGCAGAACAAAGTGTGCCCCTTAGCTGGAGGTGGTTGGGCCAAGTCACACCAGCGGTAACAGTTTTTCTGTGATTTTCTCTCTAGATACATTATAAAGAACAAATCAAAAACTCATAAAATATATAATTATGTATTAAATGATAAGTGTGTGTTTTTTAGAGGGGATGGATTTTACGGCAAATAAATATCTTGACAACTGTGAAATGAATGAAATGAGACATATTTCATTTAAAGTGCACTTATAACACTGCTGTCTTACACACTTTACATCAATAATTATACTATTTAAAAAACAAAAACTTCCATATGGTCTAAGCAATTTCAGAAATAATACACCTATGAAGTAGCATTAACCCTCAGCACTCTGTTGTCATAGAATTGTATAACAAAAGTAATGTAATATAGGGGGGGGGGTATGGGTGAAAACACTAATGAGCTCTCTAAATTAATAACTAAGAAGGCTGCACTAATAACCTGGTTAAACACATATTTGTGTGATATCTCAGCAATTTCTAATATATGTAATATCTTAATATTATTGTATACATCAGAACCAGTGTAATATGTAGATTAAGAACACAAAAACTATGATTAAAGTTGCTTAGTAAAAATACAGGTAAAAAGGCGATGATAACGATAATTCTTGATAATTTGTTGGTTGTAAACTTTGGTAAACAAGTTTGTTTTTAGTTGACTCTTAAATTGATTTATACTTTTGCATTGTCGTATTGTTAATTGGAACGGCATTAAAAAGGTAAGGAACAGCAGCGGAGAAAGCACAGTTGCCGAAACTTATACGTTTCGTACATGAACAAGGCGACATGTATGAGTGAGAAGTCAGTCAGCGCTGTCCTGGGGTTTCTGGAGTCGGCAGAGTTCGTATGATGGATGATTAGCATTTATTTTTTGATTTGATTTGATTTGACTATTTATTCAACAATAAGAAATTATGTGGTATTATATAGCATGATATAGTAACTGAGACTCTCGTTGATCTCTGTATATTCATACTGGGTTTGGTAATGTGCCAAGTAAAAGCATGCTAGCTCACTGTCACCAGAGACATTCCCAGCAATGGTCAGAGACAATTAGTAAGCACAGCCTACTGAAGGTGTATGAAGGTACAACATATAATCGAGAAATAATACCATCGGATGGTTTCTGCTGAGATTTGCTGACTGTGTCATCATTGATCTGATCAATATCTGAGGAATCACCCTGTATGCTTCCTGTACCATGGCCAGTATCTGATGTGCTTCTGTTGGCCACTGGAACACCATATAGCCATACAACGTTACCAGATAACTACAGAAACCTGATTCAAGCATACCGTATGTTCAGATAATTACACAAACATCATAATGGCATATCGTATGTTCAGATAAGTGCAAAAACGTCATACATGCATAGTGTATGTTCAGAAGGCTCCAAAAGACATCATACAAGTATCGAGCAGGCAAAAACTCCTAGAAAAAAATCTTACCATGGATGCCCAAATAACTACAAATACATACAAACATATAGCCTATCCAGATAACTACAAAAACATAGACATATAGCATGCCCAAATGACAACAACTACTGGCCTGACACACAGATTTTTCTTCCATACTTTTCTCCATAGTGTTGATTATCCACATTATTTTATGACTAGTAAAACTAACAATTTTTCTCACGCCTTTTCCTTTGTTTGTCTGATTGATCATGCTCTTTACTTGAATGGTGACAATATAACACCTGCAACATCAAACATAAACACATTGCTATGTGAGCACAGTTCAATTGATTAGGTAAAAATATTTTGATTATTCCAAAACCAATAATTTATTGTAACCAAATACATCCTTATAACAAGGCCTGGCGTATTTTGTTTAATTATAACAGTCAAAAAGTAATATAAAAAAATACTTACAGATTCTGGAGTGACATGACCTATTTCTGCATCAATTTTATCAAGAATCGTGTCTGTGGAGTCATATTGTTTGGAACTACTTGGTTTAATGGTAGTCTTTGTGTCTTCGTGGTCCAAAGTATTGTCAAACTCCTCATCATCATCATCTAAACATTGTGCACAGAAAAGATACGCATACACAACATATACATTGACATATCTAACTAAACTTAACATGCGAGGCAGGAAGAGTTGGTAGATTGTTAGACTGGAATCCAGAAGACACTGAATTGATTCTTGATATAGCCAATATACTACTTGGTATTTATAGCACAAAAGCTCTTCAAACCCCATCTGTCCATAGGGGTCCATAGGAATCACCTAACAGTAGACATCACCTCGTAGCATACATAACCGAACACCATACACCAAATCAATGACTAAAAAACTGATGAATTAGTTACATGCAGTAACCAAAGTCAAGTGATAATAGTTAGCGTATTTGTAACAAGAGATTTTATACCAGAAGCAGATCCAGAGAGTACTCCTGCTTCATCATCACTCCACTCCTCATCAGCATCAGACTCGTGTATCTTTCCTCCTTCCTAACATACAAAAAACCTGGCAACTACATTATATGCTGGAAAAAATACTGATAGAGCTAAATATATCAAAGGCACTTCTGGTGATTATGGCAAAGTGTTAATGTTTATCTATGATCGTAAGAAACTGGTGTCAGTGGTGCAGTGGTTAGAAGCATTCCCTTTCGTGCGAGAGGTTGTGAGTTTGAACTATCACAAACCAGGGGATTGTTTCCCGCGCGTTCCATGATAAAAAATTAGAAAAGATTTTCGTGCTTAAATATTGAGAAAGATTCATCGTGGAATGGTATATTATAAAAATATATTAGTTATGGAACAGAGCAATGTTGTACGTGCGACTGACATTTAATTATAGAGTAGCACCAAAACCTCGCATTTTTTTAAAACTATGTATGGAGATCTTGCAGTGTGGTTCTGTTAGGGCTTTTTCCCCCGCTGACGCTGTGCTTCAGAGGCTCTATGTATGGTCTGTATATCGCTCACTTCCCCGCTGTGTCATCATCTCATTGTTAATAACCATTAACTTTCATAGACTTAGCGGAGTATGTGACATATGCAGCTCGTCTGTAGGCATTTGGAACCAGTGGTGTGGATGGAAGGTCATTGGTGTGATTTTTTCACAATAGGTATTTTTCCCCACTGTTTATAAGTAAGGCTAATCAAATTGTCTTGTCAACAAAATTAATCGGCTAGCTTCGTATAGGACCAGAAATGACTTACTAATTTCTTTGGTAGCCTATAAATACATACATAATTACACAAAATAAACTATTTAGACTCGATAAGGAATCGAAGGACATCGCCTTTTAAGAATAACTGTAATGTATTTCACAAGCTTTCGAATATAAATATTCTTTATCAAGTGATGAAGGAAATGCTAATTCACAGAATATATATAGCT
>WURV02172502.1:0-14144 GCA_011762755.2 Epimenia babai | reverse complement strand
TGCTGTGATGTAAATATGTTTGATTTATTTGTATTTAGTTATATTAACTGTAGTTTCACTTTATTGTCGAGGGCTACAGGCTACTGTAAATATTAGTGGAATAGCCTTAATGACCACCCTCGTTAAATAATAATAATAATAAATGTCACGATCTTCTGTCTGACATGTAACGTACCTGTTTGTCATTTGTGCATTCGCATCGATGGAGGTAAACACGTCTCTCATCAAATCATCGATACAGAGACTGCGGCTCTACAACACAAGGTGAGTTGTGTCAAATATCGCTGTTAGTATCAAATAAACACTGATGACCAGAGGGTTCTTGATAGGATGACTAAACTGGATCGCTATGTCAACCGGATCGCTATGTCAACTGGATCATGAGTTATTTTCAATAAAATTGTCACAAAAAAGGACTTAGTTATAGTCGCAAGTCATTGTTTGCTCCCATTATTCATCTCATTATACATAGTCAGTTAATTACGATATTAGTCGACATCGGCAAGTGAAATAATGTTAAAACTCTCACTACCTATAGGCCAGTCTCCACTGTTTTGTGGATATCTAAACTCACCGAGCGGGCTGTTTTTGACCAGTTGACTGAGTATTCAAATCGAAATCAATTGTGTTATCTGAATCAATCTACGTACAGGTGTGGTCACAGTACTGAGTCTGCTTTACTTAGTGTGCATGATGATATTATTCGTGACATTGATGTAAGCGAGTCTTCCGTTTTACTCGTGTTATTGGATCTGTCTGCGGCCTTCGATACTGTTGACCATCGGCTACTATTGAGGCGTCTTCGAGTCCGATATGTGGCTAACATCGTATTTATCCGATCGTTCACAGGCCGCTGCTGTGAACAATGTTATGTCATCACCAGTCATGCTTCGTTGTGGGGTTCCTCAGGGATCTATTGTCAGTCCCCTACTCTTTACCTTATATATTGGTCCCTTAGGTGACATTGTCAAACGTCACCATCTGAATTATCATCTGTATGCTGACGACTGTCAAATATAAGTACAGTGTGACAAGGAAAATTTAACAGTCACTCTAAGTACAATGAGTACTTGTTTAAATGAGATCAAGATTCGGATGGATTGCAACCTGCTCAAATTGAACAAGAATAACCCTCAAGTCTTGATGATACAGCGTAAGGGTACTGAGAGGACAGTCCAGTCAACCAGCGAGACTATTGGTAATAGTGTAATGGCTTTGTCATCACAAGCACGTAATCTAGGAGTGACATTTGATCAGAATCTATCTTTTGAGAAATACATTAGTAATGTGTGTAAGATCTGTTCCGTACATATATACGATATATCGATATATACGTTGATTCGTCCATATATCACACAATCTGTTGTAGCTAGTGTGATCCATTCATTTGTTACGTCAAAACTCGACTATTGTAATAGTTCACTCATCGGCTGTCCCTCTATTGTCATTAATCGTTTGTCTCGTGTACAGAATACTGCGTGTCATATTGTTATGAAGAAAAGTAAATTCTGTCGAATTACTCCCTCTTTGATCAGTCTTCACTGGCTTCCGATCCGTGAGAGGATTATGTTTAAAGTTCTTGTTTTTGTATTTCTTGGTCTTCATAACCTTGGGCCTGGATATATTAATGAGCTTATTACATTCTATGTTCCTGTACGCCCTCTGCGGTCTTGTGATACACACATAGCTGTAGTAAAGCCATGTCGTCTTATTACATCCGATAGGCGCTCCTTCTCCTGTGCAGGTCCTAAATTATGGAATGATCTTCCTATCTCATTGCGACAGCAGACATCGCTCAGCTCATTCAAATCCCACTTGAAGACATACCTGTTTTTACGGGCTTTTAGATAATGTATTTTAAATATTTAACCTTTTGTTTTATTTTTATCTGCCCTATATAAAACATTTCTACATTACATTACATAAAAAATGTAATATGTAAAATATGAAATTTCTTTATTACTTGATCTTCAATTCCTTATACACATTCACTTATTCTTTGTTTGAAGTACTATGTTAACTGAGTAAGGTCTGCTATATTACTTTTTCGAGGTTTTAGTTATATAGCTAAAGCCTTGCATTATCTATAGATTCCATGTACTATATCACAGCATTAGGATCTTCATTGTGAATTAAATGCTTTCATTGAAAGCTAATAAAAAGATAGTGTTTTCTTATTCCATGGTAATAATAGTCGGGTGATAAGGTGTTAACTTTTGTATTTTGACTCTATTTCGATTGCTGAAGTCTGATCATTGTGACCTTTAGCTAGAGACTATGATTGCATCTGTCGTATTAGTTAGTTTATTCTCACTAATTATCCAGTCTACGCGGATTTTCAAGATCTAAGTGAGTATTTTAAGGCTTTGTTGGTTTCTTCTTTCATGTGTATGATAAAATTCATATGTACATACATATATATGCGTGTACACTCGCATGCACATATGCATGCAATTCGGCATTTAATTGTGAGGTTATTTGAATCCCGAATACCAGAAACTTTAGACAACTCAGTTGATATACGGTCGAACTGCTTTAATGGTTAATGTGCTACCACATTTTTCTAACAATGTGATTTTATAATAGCCAACATATTTTGAAGATCTTAGTAATTAGGATTCTGCCAAATATTTTGCGTAAGCGGCATCATTACATTGCACATAATACACATTAAAAATGTATTGATTCTACACCACAGGCAATGAGAGCACATAAGGCATGGTCTTGGGGTGAGCTGGCAGATATCGGGCAGCGTACAGTTCGGTTACTCATCTGGCTACTTATTATAGAGTTGTCTCTACATTATCTCTACATCCACACTCTCGCAATGGATCATGCCTTAATCAGTCATGTGTCACTCTGGACTCTCGGTGGTGTTGTGTACTTTTTTGGTGAATTGTTCTTCATGAAGTACCTCGTGTCGTATGGTCTCCCTGGATCATTGATGCATCTGGATCATTTGGACCCACCCGCTAACCCATGTTGTATTGCACATATTGTTTCTTTCTCTGAGTTTTGGAGGTAAGCCAATATATCACAATATATATGTACATTATCATGTTACTGTGTTTCTTGTCATTTAAGGCAGTAATTGAATGAATGAAATGCAGCCTTTCCCGACGGAAGTAATAAAAATTTTAAGGCAAATGATCTAATGATACCGATAGCCTACATAGTGTTAAGGTCAATAAAGTAAGTGTAAAACTAAATGTCAGTCATGCTAACTAACACTCTTAACAAAATGCAGTTCTTTGGCATTGCCTCACCCGGATCCTGTTCATCTTATGTTTTATGTCCACTCTTATGATCGCACCACCTCAAAATGATTTACAGCCTGAACATAGGGAAATCACTTTTTGCTTAATGCAGACATAACGAAACTTGCCGAGGGCATTGAATAACCTGTTTCTTTTAAATGCGTCCATATCCCAATTATCTTAATGATAATAAATATTAGGCATTTATATAACACCCACTCCATGCACGCATGCTCACAGGGTGGTCCACGGTGGTGTGAAAATAGCAACTATGTAATATTCAGCCCTTCAAGTCAAGTGCTAACACTGGGACAAAATCAGCTTAGAGATTTGAGCATAATTCGGCCTATCTGCAACCGTAAAATAATATTTATGAAAATGTCTAATAATTCGTGGAATTCAAAAGTCCCGCAATATTTATTCATGCTCCTTAATGTGACGCTTGGCTTAAAACGTACAGCATACAAATTTTAATGGCACTGTTCGATATAATTATTTACCTTGGAATAATACGCATTAAATTTTGGTAGAGGAAGTACGTAAAGAAACGTTTTGGCATGCTACCATAGAAACTTGCGGGCCAATAACCTGGGTTTATTAATAAGAATTTGCATTGATTACTGCAATAAAAGTCTATTGTCATTATCATCAAAATCTGAATTGCAGTTTATCTGAACCCATGTTATGTATAATGTCTATATTGAACTCAATTTAGCTATTTCAGTTATCAAGCTATTATTCCTGTCATTGAATGGCCTATTGCAATTACTATATTGTTAATGTACAATAATTGCCACTCCATAGAAATACTTGGACCATTTATTGTTTAGGCCATTACTGCTGTTGTCTTTATTGAAATGTACCTTAATACTTTTTTGGCCCTAATTATTGTGTACTAAATGCGTTCACTGGACTTTTGCTACATATTTTTTGCAGTAGTGGTGTTTATTTAGCGCAAAAAACTAATGGAGTAATATGCAACCAGCTCTCAGTGTTGCCTGCCTTTCTTTGTAGAATGTGAAACTGGGGTGCAATTATTTACTGTTGTACATCACTGTCTTCCTTCAAAAGAATATGCTATTTCATCATAGTTCACTTTGTATAAACAAAATGCAATGAAAAGATTGCATATATACTACTCAAAAAAGAAGCCTCCGGCCTAAATATACTACTCAAATCTTCTTAAGGATCACCAATATAATATAAAATACACTAAAATATATCTATAATACATTTTGAATACAAATGTAATTGATTTGCTTAAGAGATTTGGTCTTGTTGCCTCGTGAAGAGTACATGTCTCACATGCTGACCACTCAAGGCTATAGTAAGCGAAGCCTTGACATCACAAGATGTTATATGTTATATTCAACTTTAATTTCAACTTTTTTATTTTTTATAAGTTATGTATTTTAAAGCTTAATGACATTATTGAATATAAAACATGTGTTATTGTATACAAAGCCTACTGTAATAATAATAATAATAATAATAATGATGATGATGATGACGACGACGACGACGACGACGGCGGCGGCGGCGGCGGCGACGGCGACGATAATAAAGCTTTATTTAGAGTGCCGAATTATCCCTTGGTCTATAATGACAGGATGATGTCGACGACACTTTACAATGTTACTAATTAAAAACAAAAACTAATGAAGTTATATGCAATTTGGGGAGTACTGCAATGCCTGGTGGTAATTTTACACCTGTACAAACTTGTACAATATACACATATTTACCGTGATAACTACTTTGAATTATGAAGAGTTACATGTAAATATATAACACTATGTGGACTAAGAGAAATTAATGAACTATGTAGTAAGTCTATGTGTGAGCGTGGGTGAAGGGGGGAGTTTTGAGTTTGGACTTGAAGATGTTGAGAGTGGGAGATGTACTTGAAGATGTTGAGAGTGGGAGATGTTTTGATATCAAGAGGGAGAGCATTAAAGAGTAGAGCGGAGTTAAAGGTGAAAATACGATCGCCAAAGTGTACTCGCCTAGATCTTGGGACGAGATTGACTGTTTTCAACTGCCTTGTGTTTCTGGAGGAGTTATGGATGACTGTGAGATCGCTGAGATACTTCGGTTCAGTGAGACTAAGCCATTTGTAGCTAAGAACAAGTATTTTAAACTGTATTCGCTGTTTCACAGGAAGCCAATGAGGGGAGATCAGGGCGGGAGTGATATGTTGGGAGCGACGGGTGTGAGTGAGAAGTCGAGCTGCACTGTTTTGGAGCTTCTGGAGTCGTTGAATGTCACAGGCTGGAAAGTTAGTCAGAAGGGAATTGCAGTTGTTGATACGGTCAGATACGACAGCGTGAACGAGCGTTTGGCAGAGGGTTGAGTTCAGATATTATGAAATAAACGAGATTATTTTAGACTATGATAGCCAGATTTAATGACGTTGCTGATGCGGTTTCTGAAGGTGAAGTGAGAGTCGAATGTGACACCTAGGTTACGGGCAGTAGCAGTAGGAGGTATGGTAGCATCATCGAAAGAAATGGAAATGACCGGTGACGGTGCACGACAGAAGCGTGAGGAGATGAATGAAAAATCCGTCTTGTCTGAGTTAAGCTTTAGTTTATCGCTCAGTTTTTGTTCCATTTTTGTTACCTTTGTTATGTTATCAACCACAACATTCTGATTTTGTTTCTTCTGTTACCTATGTCAAATATCAACCAGTTCGATTTTCCCCTTTTAGTTTCCCTTTACCAATAAGAGAAGTATGCCACTAGATGCTGCTGAAACCTAAATAAATCCAAATGTATCAAGTAAAAAACATCCATCGACATTTTTATTAGCAATGCCGCCGAGTCTTTGAAACATATACGAGCAATTGGAATATAAGTGAATTCGTAAAATATTATCTAAGCGGTATTTTTTCGTTTACAAATGGCGTTTTCTGAGCTAATGGGTTTTCACCGTCGAGCGATAGTGACTGCAATAAAATGACTGCGGAAAGACGCGATAGAGCCTCATTCTGGACAGTAAGCGATCTATTATTTCCATCCTTTCTGAGTAAACTGACTAATCATTCTTGCCATCCTTCATTAGAGAAAAAAAGCGAAGATTTAATGCCACCTTTGAAGTGGAGTAAATTTCAGGTCGCACCTACAACAGCGACTGATTTATCGTACACTTATTAAATTTACATCCAGCCATTTCAGCAGCAATCTTTCTCAATCTGCGAGTGCAGAACTCGCTCGTTTTCTTTGGTGTGTAGTGCTAAGAACAAGGGTCAGGAGGGGCGTGGCGTGGTCGAGGGGTGAAGGGTGGATGCCAGGTAGAAGTTTCACCTATAGTATTTTACAGTACTCAGTGCACTACGTCGGAAATGGATTAATGCACTACACGGACTAATACATGTTATCACTGATTTAATATAACTTTTTCTGTACTAGTAGAAATCCGATAACGTTTCATAGCAGTCGGCGTTATTGGCAAAGTCCGTAGAGTCACAGAGCTTGGTTAAACATAATATCCAGTGCTCGGATTGCGTTTAAACGTCTATAAATAAAAAACCAGGAATTTAAAAAGTTATTTCAATATTTTTTATTGATAGAAAATATCTCGAAATATTTATCGACACAAAAATCCCAAAGTCACCCGTTTATTTGAAACGTTATTAGTAGATTTTAAAAGCATCGAAAAATGATGGTCCATAAATTCTATTGGTCAGACGCCGCCGTGATCACCCATGACGAGACGCATTAGCAGGCAGCCTATACAAAAAAAATTCCCTCAATCGGTTTTTTTCGTAACTGTTATTAAACTATCGTACGGTACCCACCCTGACCCACCCTGATAGCATGTTACTAATCAACGAATACACGCCCTCCTACGTTTATCAACAAAGAATATCTGTAGACAAGCGGAGGTCTGTTGTAGCGAGTTGTTCCCGTCATCGTCTTCCTCTATACTCGAGGTAGATAAAGAGCAACGGTAAATTAATGCTGTACAACAAACATACATATAAGAGCACCTGTCTACATACGTGTACTTGAATTTCTGAGTTGAAGTCTCCGATAACGCGATAAGATAACGACTGCGGTGAAATACTGTACATTATGATCAGATAGACAATATATCCCCCTTTGTATTGACATTGATTGTTTCGACGAAATTGCCATGGGGAGGGCAAGTCCTGGCCCAATTGTCGGTTAAGTGATTCGAAACTCAGCCTATAATGTGGAAGGTCGCGAGTTCGAATGTGTTGAAATTGCATTGATATGTTATTATGTACAGTTTCAATACATTTAAAGATACGACTAGACAATAATCACACCACATTTAGCATATTTACGCTACAAGATAATTATACCTTGACAGGTGAGAGCATGAAAAACGACCTGTAGTGATTCATGGTGGAAATAAAATGCAGTAATGGCGAGTGTGTAGTGAAACACACTTCACATGAGTAAAAACTCCAAAACTCTATGTTTGTACTGCAATCGCTAATCTATTTCTTGGCCTAGGTTATCTATAATTATCTAAACGCACGGTATATATATCACGGAGAGCAATGTTGGGTAAAGCCGCGGTGAACAAATAAAAACGATATTGACAAAATGCAATTACAGTGAAACCTGCTCTAACGACCACCCGTATACAGCGACCGCTCGTCTTAAGCGACCGCCTTTCGGCGGTCCCGAACGTTTTCGGTATATATATATAATATAAGTACACTCACTGTATTAAGCGACCACCTGTCTTAGGCGACCGTTTTACGCCGGTCCCGCGGACGGTCGCTTAATACAGGTTTCACTGTATTGTCGAATGGACAAGGACGAGAAAAAATGATCTTTTGGGTGAATAAAAAAAGTAAAATTCCTCCGAAGTTGAACGAAGATGAACAAAGCGTGAGAAGAACTGGTCTCCCATCTTTGATTTCTTCAAACTCATAACCGTAAGGTCGCGGGTTCGAAACCACTACCCTGTCGCGTTTTCTGCCATGATGGTCAGCATGTCTTCCATTCCTGACTGTTGGAGTAGACCCGTCTTTTAAATAGGTAGACGTTTGATATCATCGTTGACGGGAATATGCGATTGAGGTAGGTATTGTATTGGCACTGAATAGCTAGCAGTAACATTCCCCGCAAACTGCATCAGTGAGTGTTTGTTGGCTGATATTTGCCGTCAATTAATGTTGTATTTCACCTTTTAACTTTATAAAGATTATGGACAAAGAGGCAGGAATCATTCATTACAGCTTGACAATGACAAACAGTAGGATATGGTTGACGGTGTAGCTGTACATTGACAGCAATTTTAACAGCCAAACTCAGATAAACTTTCAGTTTGGATTAGATCAGTTCATGGCATTAATTGAATGCATACTCTCTCACTTACCGTAGAGTCGCACCCCCAGCTTTACTACATAAGCCAGTTTTTACTTTACCGTGATTACGTCGTAACTTTTGGCATCCCTAATTCGAAAAACAGCTTACGAGGTGTCGGGTGTCATTGGGAAAATGTATCGATTTCACACACGCCGTCGACGGCCTGGGAAAGTCTGCTTGCCAACAATGCCATTCTGTTGTTAGTTTTTTGTTTTGTTGTTTGAGAGTATAGTTGTCATAATCACTCCACAACATACACGTAACTATTGAGTTATATGCCCTAGTGTTGTATGTATGTGTGTCTGTTAGGATAGGTCAAGGTCATTGTCTCGAATTATCATTCGGCTCGTTACAGAATTAACCCAAGTAACTAATAGGGCATTTTTCATTTTATTCAGGGTCCATATATCATCTGTGTATGACCTCCGTGTGTGTCAGTCAGCTGTGTATGCCCCCCCCCCCCGGTATCAGCCATGTATACCCCCCACTCCCATCCCGTGTAATAGCTATGCGTGGCCCATAGAAAAACTGAACTAAATTCACGATAAATGAGAATAAAATGTCTGAAAGATTGCTGGCGTTTCACGAGCCCGGCGAGAACGTCGTCGCGTCGTTCATCGAATCTGTCCCATCTCTGACCTTAACCTCAATCTATGACCTAAACCATTTCAAGTCCGTTATATCCCTGACCTAAACCATTCCACGTCCCTTGTATCCCTGACCTAAATCATTCCACGTCCCTTGTATCCCTGACCTGAACCATTTAATGTCCCTGTCTAGAGGCGCGCCTTTTCGTGCGAGTGGTCCAAATCCACTCAAACCACCCATTTTCCCGAGACATCCACTCCATGAAATATAAAGATTTTCATGCTCGAATATTAAGAAAGATTCACAGTCAAGAGGTTATTGTATATTATTTCATCGACGTTTTAATGAGAAAATCGATACATTCACGATAGTTACGAGGTTATTACTAAAACCTCGTCATTTCCTTTTTTGATATCCTAGGAACTTGTCCAATTCTCGTGTTATTCCCACAAAACAAAGAGTTTATTTATATGAACGAACCTCAAAATAATACGTACATGGCAGTTATTTCTGACATTAACGCCACGACCTGAGTTTTGACGTTCCCTCGATAAAAGAGCCGATGAAAGCAATCGTTGCTGATTTGGTTAGAAATAAACCAACGCTAATGATTAGGCGGATTACGCGCCCTTGGAAGTCAAAGGTCATTGACTCATGGCGGGTAATTACCACGAAATTATGAATGATTCATAACCATTGAAGAATGATAAACGCCCGTCACCCAGCCAATAACAGGTCATGGGTGTAAGGATTAGACGAGCTGTCCAATACGGTCAACTGCAATCACGATGTCAGAACCTGCAGTAGTTAGTTTAATGGACTCACGGCGTAGATAATCGTTGCGTAGGTCATTCTTGGTACTTTACAAAGCTAGCCTATGCGGTCAAAGAAACGATTTGATTAGCACACAAGGGGGAACGGTCACCTAGGCGAAGAAACCCACAGAGTCTGCGCGGACTATTGACTTCCCGTCCATTCACACCAATTCGCCTACAAATTTCGTAAAATTAGCTTAAATCTCAATTGTTGAAACTGTAGCCCAAGATATAAAGTGTATCATAAACTACACACCTGTATCGTACATTACACATATGGTCATATATTACGCACCTGTATCATACATTAGACACTCGTATCATACACACATATCATATGTAGTACACGACGCATTATAAATCCATACCATATATTACATACCGTATCATACAATGCATACCGTAATTATGCAGCAAATATTTATATCATACGTGATACAGATGTATCATACATTATACACTCATATCATACATATGTTCTATATTGGTATCGTATTTTATACACTCGCTATCATATGTTATACACCCCTTATATGCTATACACTCCTTATCATATGTTATACACACCTTATCATATGCTATACACTCCTTATCATACGCTATGTATGCCAATATTATACGCTGTACACTCGTCCTATGCTACACCCTAGTAACTGTTGGAAGCGGTCAGAATGGCGAAACAATTCACTCTACGTTTCCGTGACCCTCCCAGTTTATATCATGACTCTCACCAAGTGATCAGTATTCACGCGACGACGACCCTCGATAGACCGTTCGACCCTCAGGAGATTATGCAACCCCTCAATAACTACCCAAGGTATGTGTGTATATAGGTATTTGTTGTATGTATACAACTTGGGCGTCCCCTGGTCTTGTGTGGGGCCGCTGCACCTAACTAACCCAAGTATACCGGCACAAATCCCTCTAATGACATGACATGTCATTACTGGCTAGTCTCACACTAATTACTCCAATCTACAACCCCCAACCCCACCCCCCTACGCACACACACAATCCCGCACTAATGACTCCACTCTATATGCCACCCTTACCTCAAGGGAGGTAACTGTTATCTCTTCGACAATGCCTCCGTACTAATTGTCTGAATTTCTATTTCTTCCATAATAAACGAGCACTGAACGATCGCAGACGAGTATGGAATGGAAAAACCCCGTGACCCATACCACACTGCGGAAAAATACCGAAATACCGTCCATATAAACCCTCGGCAAAATTTTTCTTTGCAAATTGCAGTTATACCCCTTAGTTGCTTTGGCTGTAGTTTATATGGACGTACGAGAAAATTCTCTTGGCCCCAGATTTTTTTATCAGAAGTATGTATTAGCGTTTTGTGAAGATCCACAACGTCTCTTGCTTGTTGAGAACTTGAGCTCAAGGGCTATTCATAGAACCTCCATTTACATCGCGTAAATATGGATAACATCGCAAAAAAACAGGCAATCGATTTATAGTCTATCATCATGCTTGTTACAGATATCTGTGTATATCGCTGGCTATGATATACGGACTTTGAATATTAGTGGTTCTAAAAAACGGTGTTAAATACCTAAATCCACAAGTGAAATCTTCCCCCCGTCGCTTAGTTGTAGAGCACCAGACCGGTTATGCGGAAGTCGTGGGTTCGAGTCCCATTAGAAGTATACGCTTTTTCTGCGCATGTCTCTCCAGCTCTTCATAAAACCACATTGGCTACCCCCATTAACATCACATATATTATATGTAATTCGTCAAAACAACAGGGAGTCAGGGCCGTACATCACAAAAAACACATGTGGATCTATTTTTACATATAATACATCAGCATATCGGACCACCCCCCGGCCAGTGTTTATCTGATTGGTAACCCAGATTTTATGTGACCCATTTTCTGATTATTGCCATTATACCGGGTCACAGTGATGAGTGATTCAGCAACAATAAACATCGCTGACCCGTGACAGGTGATGCCAGGTGTGGACAGTAGAACTATTTCAACCAAACACCGTGAATATATTGATTGTATGAATCATAAAAACAGGATTTGTCTGCACAGAAAAAATTAACAACACATTTCTCCGGGCTCCAGTTGTTACTTTTCTTGTTTTTTTTCTAAAAACCGTGTTTTCGTTCATTTTCTTTCTAAGTTAACAAAAATGGAAAATCCCCATTTCTTTTTTCAGTTTTTCTTTAAGCTCAGAATATAGCGAGTAGCACATAGACACTGACAGATACAATATCTGATAAAATATCTAGAGAGTATCGCACAATATAAACTAATACCAGACAGAATATCAGAGACGATAATATTAACATCAGATACAAGACCAGACAATATTGGATATAATATCAGGCATAATATCACACAAAATGTCAATATCAGACACCATATCTGGTACAATACTGCATAACAAACATAACATCAGACACAATATCAAACACAATACTGCATAACAAACGTAACATCAGACACAATGCGAGTCAATACCGGGCAATATCAGATGCAATAATTATGATACGATGCTATATAATATCGAGCACTATACTAAACAATATCAGGCACGATGTCAGAAACGATATCAGACGCGATATAAGACGCAATATCCGACACGATATCAGACACGATATCAGACACGATATCAGACACGATATCAGACACGATATCAGACACGGTATCAGACACGATATCAGACACGATATCAGACACAGCATCAGACACGATATCAGACACGATATCAGACACGATACCAGACACGATATCAGACACAATATCAGACACAGCATCAGACACGATATCAGACACGATATCAGACACGATATCAGACACAATATCAGACACGATGTCAGACACAATAGGAGACACGGTATCAGACACGATGTCAGACTGTCCGTGTGAATGTGCTTTACATACAGTGGCACATTAAAGACGTTAACGGTTTACTTGAATAAAACATAAGTTATATAGACTCACCTTCACCTTAGAGTTTTTGGTGGTTCCTTTGTCGATGCGTCTCGAAGTCTGCTCCGGACTTGAGGTGCACCCCATAAACGTTACACAGTATCTAACCTAACGGCCCATAACACGTATCACAGTGCTAGGGAAACTTCAATAAATATCAGTGGCGGGAAAGATATTTGGATGAAGGAATCTATTAGTCTCTGGCTGATAATTGAGAGATTTGATGGTAACTTGGTGCAGGCATGTGTGGTAAGTACGTGCATGCACGGCATACGGGGCAAGTAGGAGTGTGACTAGCTACAGCAAATAAACCCCATTGTTGCACATATATTGAGTTATAAAGAAAAATGTTTAAAATAAAGGGGGAACTGTAGATATGAGTGGCACAGGTAGCTTAGGATTAAGATAACGGATATATGTTTAGAGAAAATGCACAGGTAACACCTTTTGAAACTAATTGAAACGAGCATTCTAATATATGTAATATGCTTCTTCACGCTTATCGAATGAAATTTGATATTCAATTAGTTTCAATAGGCGTTACCCGGTGCATTCTTATAATAATAGAGTTCTTTATTTCACTTCAAGTGAAATTCGCCACTGACAACTCCATAAGACAGATTGAGAGCGCAAAAGGTTTAAAGAGCTTAAATTTATGGACGGGAAACATGGACTTTTATTTCTCACTTAACCGAAAACACTCGTCACCACCGTGACGGACATGCCAGTCTTTTGGGGATTATATCGATAGATGTAGAGGTGTAGAGTGTCTTGATTCTGTAACGTGTCTCCTATGAAAAGATCAACAGTTTCCTCGCAATCAACACCCCGATGTTTAACACACGTCTCTATTTGATAAAGCGAGCCACAAAAGTGGCATTTCATTCTGTTTATTTTGGTCAGGCTATCCAAACAACCGTCTATTCAGCTATTGTCTGCATTAATAATGACCACAGCAATAGCCATGAACACACTGCAGGTCTGTAAATATCTTTTCTATAGAATAAAAACTTCTCCCTGTCCCAAGTAAGTAAAGAATAACCTACCTGGTATAATAATAAATCTATCGTATTATGAGTATAGGTTTTATGCATCAAATACATGATTGCACCTGATGAAGTATACTTGATATACGAAAGCTTGTGTTAATCCTTATATAGTTAGTCAACAAAGTGTTACC
>WURV02172480.1:0-14146 GCA_011762755.2 Epimenia babai | reverse complement strand
AGCAGGCTCCACACGTGTATTTAATCATACACACTAATAATCTTTGCTGAGCATTTTCGATATATAACGTATTTTCCTGTAGTTCCCATATGCATTACATACAGTACACACGGAAGCATGGCATTGTTATGACAGAGGTTCCGGAATTGGGTCAGTTGGCGGGACGTCGCGGAAAGGTCCATTGTCGAGGACAAAGGACAAAAACCAGAAACTAAATTTGTTTCCAGTGTATTTTGGACGATTGTATTTCAATTTTCGGTGATAAGCACCCACTTACTTTACGTGTTAATGTGTCATTATCTTGTGTATAAAGTACTGACGATAAGCATCGCAACTCGAGTAGCCACAACTTCAGTAAGTTGTTATATAGTTCAATCTAGAATTCTTCCTATTTCTATTTTTACTGATCATAGTGAGTTAAGGTAATTAAAATCTAGTAAAAGGTTTTTGTCAATATTATAGCTCATGTTCTGGAAATTGTTCACGTATGATTTTAGCTTGTAACAATGATAGTGTTACTACAATTTTGTATTATTGTCATTGACCGATAAGCAGATAGTTGAAACGTGTGTATTAGTTACAATAAATGCATTATTCGTTATTTCAGACAACCGCATTTACCACATTTTCCGCAGTTACAGCACATGCGTGGTTGTGAAACGTGTGTACTCGACACATTACCGTAAATATAAATAATAAACCCCTTTGCTTCGATAAATTTCTTAGCATACCTAATTGGAATGGACCAATAGACAACTACTGCAACACGTGAAAAACAGGTTTTGGAAGCCTTAATCGAAAAATACATGTCAACAAAAATTGAATTCCTTTGCTCTGTTGACGAAATCTTTAATAATTCTGAATAAAATTAAGTCTACCAAAAGACCAATTTGTACGATAAGCGGTTTTCGAGAAAAAAAAAGCATGCGACGAATTGATAGACAGACCACGCTCGGGTAAAACAGCACATGGGAACTTGTGCTCAGGAAAACCAAAAAACGATGGTTGCAATGTCAACATGCTATAAAATCAGGTATGCCTCAAGGGTCAGTCCTTGGTCACCGGACCCACAATATTGTCAATATAATATGGATATACTTAACAGATATGCATCATACACATGTCAGTTAATTTTAACTTACCTTAATTAGCTCACAATGCACATTTGTTGATACTATAGACGAAATATTCTATATCCACTTAAATGAGCATACTATCACGATATCATATTGAATACTACAAGATTTGCTACAAGGATACATGAACACGCTATCCGACATTGAACGAATACTAGGTGAGGTGCGAGTCGTAACGTTGGCTTGGTGATCGATGCGTAAGACTGACACACTTCCGGTTGGCCTACCGTTTATGTGGCTTTGCTGCGGATGTTTGAACCACATACAGACGACAGCGCAGGGAGAATCCACAAATATTCGCTTTATCACATAACCGATGCATTTCTTAATATCGTCGCTAAGCACAATATTATTTTTCACCTTTGATACGGAATGATCAAGGTCAATAAGTCACTGGAATTGAATTAGACGAAGTCAATAAATAGATCTATCTTGGACGGGAAATTGTGTAGATACAAAGATAGCAATCAATTTGAAGAGATCAAAAGAAGAGCCCAGGCAGGGTGGATAGCTTTTTATAAAAATAAAGACATTTCTCTTAGAAAAAAATATCAACTGTCTGAAGAAAGGGGTTTTGATCAATGTGTTTCACCAACTACGACATATGGATGTGAAACATGGACTAACAAAGAAAATGGAAGAAAAACTGCAAAGCACACAGCGAAGTATGGAGCGGATGATGACATGCTACAGTAGACGGGATAAAAAAACAAACGTTTGGATCCGGCAACAAAGTAAAGTCAAAGACATCAATGTCACAGGCAAGCAGAGTAAATGGAGATGTGCAGGACACGGACAAGAATTAAGGATGATAGATGGACTCGATTAACAACTGAATTGCAACCGATATATGGAATGAGATACAGCGGAAGACCAAAAATGCGATGGCGGGATGAGCTGGTGCAAGCAACAGGGACCGTGGCATGGGCGAGACTGGCTGACGGGCGAAACGTTAGGCGCACATTGGGAGGGGTCTTTGCCCTCCGGGGGGGGGGGGGGGTATATTTTGATAACAAAAAGTATCCAAAGTTTCCTTAGTGGGACGTCGCAGAATGATGATGACGACGATTGCGATGATGACGACGATTGCGATGACGACGGCGACGATGATGATAAAGGGAGTAGCATTCCAGAACTTCCTTGGCGTTCCCCATAATCGAGGGAAATTAATTTTGTATTATTATCGTATTTTACGCATGGTTTAATCACTCAAACGCTTTCAGATTCCAAATTGACAATGGATACGATACCGACACGGCTGACGCAGGTAACCAACGGCTACGTAGATTCTGACTTTCCAGCAGTACCAGACGCTGCTCATATTGTGTCGCTGGCAACACTGTCAAAAACTAAAAATGTTACCGTGTAAAAGGAGCAAGATTGTGCATGCAAATAAATATTTGAAATATTAAAAGCTTGGTCATCGAAGATAAACATTTTCTATTGTATATGGTCTTGTATAGTCATAGTATAGAAAGTTTATTATTAAATAAAGCTACCAGCTGGTCACCCTGCGAGAGCAGTAAACGGCTCCTTAAAACGATTTTAACTTCATAACAAACTATATGCTATAATTGAATAATGCCGTGATTTACTAACTACAATATATTTCGTATAGAGGAATAGTCTCGCCGAGAGAATGCGCCTATAAGTCTATTTATATAACAGCTTGTCTATCCTTACGCTAATTACAGTCGGTTATCAGTCTCAAAATTTGTTTTTATTTGCCCTTGTCTGTCGCTATCAGAAGTGGCTGAACGAATGACATAACTTGACGTCACAATAAGCGCTGAATCCGAGGTTACGGGAACTCGACATTCACGGATATCGATAAAATACATCATACTATAGCCTCCGCATTAACGTGATAAAACCCGTAGGGCTAACTGTTCTCTATACATCCAGTAAACCAGGAACTTTTGTTGTTATGTATACCTAGCAGATAGGAAATGTTGCCATATACAAGACTCCCTTACTGGGTACACCGTTGTTACGCGATGCGTTACGTAATCATAACTGCACGTGCAATAACCACAACAGAACGGACGGTCTGCGCGATTGGCGTTTGTTTCGCCGTTCCTCGGCTTCAAAATACCAACGCTATTTTGGCCTCCCGCCGATTAAAATAGGGGCAATGACAAAAAGACGTTCAGGGGGCATGCTGGGGATGCCCGCTGGAAAGAGGAGGCTACAGGTGATCATATAGTGTTTTGACTGAATGATGCCTGGGTTGTAAAAGGACAATAATCTATGCATTACGTAAACAACATCATATAAAAAACCCGGACAGCGTGAAATCAACAACACCATAACATAACCAATCGAATGGGCAACATTTACATTTACGATAATCATGAAATGAAATTTATTTGTTCAAAGTGTACGTATTATCAGAGCTGTCAAACACACTTTACATGAAACAATCGACAAACGCTCTACGACTATAATGTAATTACCTAAATTATATAAAAATTTACATCTAACGCTATACAGATCAATGTTAGATACAATTATGTACATTTACAGTGAGCATGAAATAGATAACAATGTTGAATAATACAGTGGAAAGTTGAACAATGTAATCTCCAATTAGTGAACTATTTTATAAGAAAATTGTATACATTCTAAAAAAACATAAACCTGATGCATTTGGTCATTTGGCAGTAATAGACAGTGGAAGATGAGGATAATGATTTATGACAATTTATCAAGGTCGGTGAGGAGTGGGGGGCGTAGGGGTTAGATCGTTGGACTTACATCCATAAGACCGTGGATCAATCTCCGTTCTAACAATAATACTAGTGTATTTTTTGGGGGAAAAAATGCCTTAAATCGCTTTCGCCCATACGTGAAGAGCACCCCTTGCAGTGAGGTTATGTGATGGTTACGGCAGGCAGGGCTGTGTTTCGGATGGTCCCTAAGTGATCTCTATGTCGCTTACCGCTACACGATCCCATCATTTCATACATAATCATTAACTCTAACAGAATTAGCGGGGTATGCGGCATACGTTGGCTGTCTATAGGTCGTTGCAACTAGGACTTAGATCAAGCGTCCGCCTAGACGCAGTGGTTTTTTCACCACAGGGTTCTCCCCTCTCCTTATAATTGCGATTAATCCGGCCTTTGTGGTGTTGTTAACCATATAGGCGAGCTTTATCAATGGCCAAGAATGGCTATATAATGATTACTCTTGTCAGAAAGCTATTTCTTATTAAATAACTTTACCAATTAACACAATTGTACTATCTAGGTCCGTTTTTAATTTTCTGCTGGATTCGGTATAGTGCCAAAATCGGTTTCTTGATAGTGGATTAGGGTCTGACCAAGCGCATATGTTTTACAAACTTTTTGTATTGTACTTAATACTGTGGTATCCAATACCGTAAAGTAATTGTGTTAAGATATTAAGGTTAATTGTAATACTATTGACTGTAACTATAGCATAGGGTCATAGTGTCAGACAGTAGTCATTTGTGGTTCACGAAAACCAGGAAAGAAGTAAAGTTGTCTATGACGGCGACGGAAGAATAATAAAAATATTATAATAAATTATTGACAGCTTAAAACAAATACTGTTACTCAATATAGTAAACTATACAGTTCATCCTTAGTTATAATACTTAATTACGATCGACGTGCTGACGGAAAACGTGACATATTTTCTGTTTTAAAGATTTCTGATAGAGGGGAGACAAGTACGCCGGTAGGCTACTATAGAGATCCTATAAAAACACGGCTTGTTTTTATAGGATCTCTAGGCTACCATTACATGGACAGATCAAAATTAATTAACCAAAATGAGATGAACAAATTTTAGAAAAATCCCTAAGAAGACAAACAAGCACTGTGTGGTAAAATTCATACAATGATCCAAAATTTTTACAACTAGATCGGTTTTTATGCAAGAAGCTTTGATGGGATACACGAGACTCTTGAAACAAGGATGGATTGACCAAATACGAACGATAACCAGTGAAATGTCATATACACGCTGTAAATAAAAGATCGATAATTTCTCATTTTAAAATTATTATTTTAAGTACAACTGTACCATTTTTATATTTTACGATAAAACAAATATACTTCTATAACACTACAAGTTATAATTCCCAAAAATATGTTTAAGGTCAACTCACACGGTAAATATAGAGACACTCCATAGAAAGTTCAAGTGTAGGGGGCAGCTGGCGTAGTGGTTAGAGCACCTGACTTTGAATCGAGAGGTCCCTGGTTCAAATCCCACGCTAACCAGTATACTAAATGTGGCGTTTTTCGGGCTGAAAACGCCTTAAAACTCCGTTGCCCATGGGGGTTTGGGTAGTAGCCCTTGCAGTGTGGTTCTGTCGGGACTCTCTGTGCTTCAGAGGCTCTATATGTGCTATATGTTTCTATGTCCCTTACCTCTCCGCTATGTCGTCATCCCATAGTAAATAAACGTGGACCTATCATAACTTAGCGGAGTGTGCGACATATGTAGTTCATATGAACACGTCTGTCTAATATGTAGACATCTGTTTAAACATGTCGTGTTAATTGGCTAGCTTTGTATAAGTGCCCAAGACGGCCTATCACAGCGATTACCTTAGTAATCAGCCTATAAATACATACATACAGACATACAAACTTCAAGTGTATGATGTACTCAATCTATCGTCTTTTCTCGAGAACTTGCATAACATTCCTACACATATTCGTGTCTATGACTTTCCTAAAGACTGTTGGTTTTTTATTATTCTCTTATTATTCTTTATATCATTTATGATGACATTACAAATTAAGCAAATTTGATGGTGCATAGCATTGTAATATGTCATAAAGATCAGATCAAGGATCAAATATTGGGATTTTCATGACTTTTACAGCAGGCCTTGAAAATTAAATGGTTAATTTAATTTCAAGTTTACTTTGAGACCGCAATATTAATGCGTGTCACGTGGCAAAGCGAAAAGCGATGGCGTCATCAATGTAATCTCAGTTAAATGAATTTTATTTATTTTGCAGCATTTTTAGAGTAATCGATGTGTGTTAATTTGTAGACTGTGCGACAGTCAATCGAGGATGGCACCTCGATATGTCATATTGGCGATATATATTTGGTTATCGGGAACGAGGTTTGTCTACTCGGTTCCTTCAAACTTTCCATGTGTCAAGCATTTACTAAAAACGAAACGGCAAGGTTTTGTAATCGAAAGCGTAGCAACAATCGCTGGTGGAATGAGACTAACCTTCATTTCGTGCAGAGGTTATTCTAAAAAGCATTCGATAAGATCATTACGGAAAGGAAAACACTCATATACATATCCAAATATTCTAGCTATGGACGAAGCTGGAACACGAAACATGATGGTCTTTACACTGGCGAAAATCTCGGGTGTTTTCAGACGTCCTATTTCTCGCGTTCCCACCATCTGGGTATCTCTTTATAACACGAATTATACATTCTCTTGTTCCCCTAGGGAAAATTGTTTTTTGGGCACTCGAAAAAAATTCTTCATGATTTCCGCAATTGCCGCTGCGTGTCAGGACGGTTATTGGTCGCCTGGATGCAACAAAATTTGCAACTGCGAAAACTGCGATATGATGAAGGGCTGCATTGGCGAATGCCATTCACGGTACATGTATGGGTATGGGGAACCGTGCAACGTTACCTGTCCGCCGGGGAAGTATTTGTTTCAGAGGCGCAAGAGGGTTTGCACAGGGACATGTAGCTGCACTCACCCGGATAACTGCCGAGTATCAGATGGCCATTGTAAAGGTGAAGAGTGCCCGCCGGGATTTTATGGGCCTGGCTGCAAAATTGCTTGTGTTTACGGCCCGGAGAAAGGGTGTCCAGAGAAATGTCATTGTTTGAACCCAGCACCTAATAGCTGTGACAGAATGACGGGTGCATGTCCTGGAAAATGTTCTTGGCGTTATTACGGAAGAGACTGCAATCTTTATTGTCCAGAAGGAACGTATTTAAATGATTCGACGTGGGCAGCAGATAGAAACGTTACCTGGTTTTCGGTTGGGGCTAACAAAGACGCTTCACTCGCCCACTGTACAAAGACTTGCCACTGTTTGAATCGGAAGAAATGTCGGGTGACTGATGGAGATTGCGGAACATCGCGTTGCGTTCGTGGGTATCAGGGTAGGAGTTGCACCATAGAATGTAACGGAAGGTTCGGAAGAAATTGCAAGCATCAATGCGCCTGTAAAGATAACGAAAAGTGTGATTCAAAGACGGGCGAGTGTCCTAACGGATGTCATCATAGACATTATGGCGCGGCCTGCCTCAAGACGTGTAAAAATTCATGGTTCGGCGTAGACTGCAAGTACTCTTGCCACTGCAAAGTGATGTCTTATTGTCGAGTGCTAGACGGCCGTTGTTTAAAGCACGGTTGTGTGGGTGGATGGTACGGAGCCAGCTGTGACAAACCGTGCCCGGTAGGTAAATTCGGGGAGAACTGTGCCTACGATTGTCATTGTAAAATTCCAACGTTTTGCGTGCGCTCTACAGGGGCTTGTCCAAAAACGACGTGCCTCACTCGATATGCTGGAGCCAATTGCAGCCTTGTTTGCCCAAATGGAAAGTATAATGGTAAATCTCTCTCCACCTGGACCTGCAGCCAAACGTGCCACTGTCAAAACAACGACCAATGCAGAGTCACCGATGGTGTATGCATGGACGGTCAAAATGTATGCCGCGATAAACATTTCGGGTTACCCAAGTGTGAGGAAGTGTGCCATTGCCATCAGAACGCGCAGTGTGACCACGCGACAGGGATGTGTCCGTCGGCGTGTCATGTCCGTTATTATGGGAGGATTTGTCAGAAACGGTGCGCTACTGCTTACTATTTGGGGAAAAATAGAACGTGTAAGGAAAGATGCAAATGTGTCAATTTGAATAAATGTAACGTCACTAATGGCGTGTGTATCGACGCCGTCTGTCCGGCCGGGTGGTCCGGTACAAAATGTGACAGGAGATGCAGAGTGGGAACATTTGGCGCTGATTGCAAGAGAAAATGCCATTGCCATAAGCACAACAACTGCCACTATATAACAGGTAAATGTGACGAACTGTGTTCTTATCGTTATTACGGGCCTGGATGCCAGCGAACGTGTCCGAGAAACCGATACTTGACAAACAACGTTTGTAGCGGACTATGCCACTGCAAGTTTGACGCAGAGTGCAATGTCACAAGCGGGGTATGCGGAAAGTCAGGATGTTTGCACGGATGGAATGGAAAGACTTGTCAAATAGAATGTAGTAAGGCCTTTGGGGAACATTGCGCACGCAAGTGCCACTGCTTATATGGAACTAAATGCGATTATCGGAATGGTTATTGTGCGTCGGGATGTGCCATCCGCTACACGGGAGCGGGCTGCCAGAAAACATGTACGGCCGGATACTATGGGAACGATTGCAAATCGACCTGTCGGTGTCTACGTCCTAGCCAGTGTCGCGTGACGGACGGGCAGTGTATGGATGGCTTTTGTAAGACGCCGCGGTTTGGGGGAAAGAATTGTAATTTCACGTGTCCACCAGGATTGTACAAGTTTGGATCTGGTAGTATTTGCGAAGGCATTTGCAACTGCCAGCGGCAAAGCCAATGTAGCGTACTGTCAGGCCGCTGTAAGATTGGAGGGTGTAAGCCGGGCTGGCTCGGAGAGTCGTGTAGCATCGGATGCGAGGAGGGTTCATTTGGAAGGAACTGTCTAAAGAAATGTCGCTGCAAGCATGGCAAGCCTTGTCAGTTCGAGTACGGCCAGTGCAAGGATGGCTGCGCAGAAGGTTACTCAGGAGCTGACTGCCAACACCGTGCCGACCTCTCCGTGATGGGGCAACAAGTAGGCGTCTTTGTGGGAGTGTTTGCTTTCTTCCTATTAGTAGCTAGCGTTCTCGGATATATTGCTATCCATCGTAGGAAAAGACAAACAAAACGTTTCAGAGAACTTTTAAGCGGGTTATCAAGTAGAAGAAACACGCTTCGGGATTCCAGCCACCAAATCACGCAGATTCCAGATGGCAGTCGGCGCTCCTCTCTTGCAAACCACCAGAAACTGCCTTTACATACCAGCACGCCTCGGCATTCGACTTCCACAGGAAATTCCAGCCAATATATAGCTGAGGATATTAGTAGATCTACTGAGGCATCGAAACGTCGTCGACGCAAAAGTAAAGGGTATTAACGATTCTAGGGGTCAACGCAATAATATAATGTACACTACCGACCACGGGGGCAAAGATAGTGAATGAACGATAATTTTTTCAACAACGTAAAATGGGCGGCATGGAAGATTACTAGATTTTTTATTTGATATATCTCAGCTTTAAACACCGTCTGAACAAACGAGGAACTGTAGCAATGATTAGGAGACTAGAAAAGTTTTAAAACGTTATCAACATTTTAATCGTTTGCAACATCATTTTTACTCGATAACGTAAGTGTTAGACTAAATCGACAACGTCACTTCCACATCGCTGGCATTTCGCATCCTCACTTTCTTTGCTCGCGCGCAATAAACTATATTGTACCCTTAAGATATTCAAAAATCTAACAAATCATCTGCACGTTCTGCGATCCTGTCTTGGCTTGGTCGTGGAAATTTCTGGTCATTCTTTTTTACACCGCCGCAATTCGCTTCTCTAAAGCATCTTCTGCACGCCATTACATGCACACTAGTTACGTCTTGCCTGTTATATTTTATATGCTTATGTGTTGTTCTCTAGATAATTCAAGATATTTTAAAATTTGCAAACATCGTACCGTATTGGTGAAAATTGTTGCGCGAGATTAGTTATGTATATAATAGTTAACTGTGGTGTTTAGCAAGTGACAATTGCGAGTGCTTCTAGCACTGGCATACCCTTACTGACGCCGTGTCCAAGAGAATCTGCATTAAGTTATCAAGCAATCTAATTTGACGAGAGGCAGTTTTATTGTTTTATTGAAGTGTACTTTAGTGCTAGGTCATCACTTAGGAACATTCCATCTGCGTTCTTTTAACCATATATATTCGTGGCAGATTGTCCGTCGTGTTCAGATACGTTTGTTCTATTTTGTCACGTTTTACTGTTTAATTTTTTTATGCCTAAGGCTAATGAAACTGTGGGCCTCTTAGACAAAGCTACCCTCGAACGAATTTTTTTATTAGTGATATATACGAGACATTTCCATAGCTGAAAGAAACTCATTGCAGATTTTTTACGAAACTAGAATGTAAGCTATCTTTTGGCTGTCATTTAAAAATATCACTCTTAGTCAAAATAGACATTCAGCGATGAATGATGTAAAAAGCCGCTTATACAAGGCTATAGGACAGCGCTAGCCAACTAGAGGCTCGCGAGGCGCATCTGGCTCGTGGCATGCTTGATGAGGCCCGCGAGCTCTTTGGTCAATGGCAAGATCAAATGCTGTATAAAAAGACATTTCTTTGGTCTATCGCAACTATTACTTATTAGCGTACAATTTAAGAGGTTGAATGATAATGAGCTAATGTATTAATTCTTCGCAAAAAAATGTTATCGTAGATAGTTCTTTCGCCAACTCATTGTATGTTTCAGAAAATTGTCGTTTTAAGTTTTTATAGCATATTCGACAAAAAATAACGTTTAACAATAATCGCTTCTGTTTTCGATATCAGTTTTGTATTAGAAAGCAACGTAGTAGATCGTTCAGTTTAGTGACCGCACGTTTCTAACACCTCTTACGCAAAAACGTTCAGAAATCTTTTGGGAAAATAGTTAAATAAAGCATTGTATAGATAACGTGGCCCGTCGCTCATACTAGAATCTGTCAAATACACATGACCAGTGTCAACTTCTTCGCTGCTGAATCTCACTAAAGTGTTTTAATGAATTTAATAATGTATTTATACCATCTCTTATACCAATAAAGACCGCACAGGCAACCCCGTTCACCTTTTAAGAATACTCTCTTGGTACCCATGATAGCCTTGCAACGATGGGTGACCACTCCCATCAGTGTGCATCGCCAACCTTATGGAGTCAGCTCCCAGAACATATCGAATACTCACAAAACTATCAAATATCATCAGAAAATACATTAATGGTGTATCTCAGCTTATCTCTCCTGGCTTTTCCATATATGGAGATCCGAACGAAAGTGCACCATTTTGTTTTATTTTTAGTAACTATTTTAATAGCAACCAACACAAAAGATACGCAAAAGTCTGTAAACAAGTGTTTTTACGTAAAAAATAGAATGCCGCATTGTTCCGTGCTCCAGTGTCATGTACTCGCTTATTGTACTATTGTATTTTCGTGCCGCACCTTATCGAAAAGATTGTAGGACGTCCCCATCTTGAGCAAGTGCTTGGTAACCTCTTACGTTCCACGGTCGACATTTTCCATCTCCCAGAAACCTCATATTTCATTTAACTATTGATAATCACCTATATTTTGTTCTAAATAATTCTTCCTACTTAACCCACCAGTAATCGCTTCTCACCGTGGTCCACTGTATCTAATATCTCATTTGTATAACCACTAACTTTAGGAACTATAAATTCGTAAAATTGTAAATGGCGTCATAATTACTATAAAATCTGAAAAATGACTCATTTGATGTAAAGCAAAACTTTCAGATTAAGTCAAGTAAAAGTCAGCTCTTGCTAAAATTGGCGACTTGTTACGAAATAAAATACAATACGATTGAATACTTAGTCGAGGTATAGTGTCAGTGACGCGTGTAAAATATAAAATCCTTCCCCAACCACGCGTACCACGTGTTAAAACCAGATGTTTTCATTTTCGTTTTTCGTTGTCCTCAATCTCCGATACAAACTCCGAGTAATGAGATATCCGTTAACATTCCCAGCTATTTCCGTCATCGTCGAGGCACCACAAGTCACGAACGCAGGATTTCATAGTATTTCTCCACTTGCTCCATTAATTTGCCCCAAAGCAAACAAAACCCCAGGTTATATAAAAAAATCTATCCAAATGCCCCTTAGAGGATAAGAAACAAGTGTAATTAGGACTTGTGAGACGGATATTAGAGTATAGCAGAGCATTATGGGACACATACAGCAACGGGTGGAAGGATAAGTTAGAAGCTGTCTGAAAAAGAGCGGCCAGATTTATAACTTTCAAGTGTGATGATTATTCACCAGGTAGCATGACAGCCATTCTTAATGATCTCAACCTACCAACCTTAGAGAAATGTAGAAAACAGCGTAGACATAATTATGTTGTTCTATACGGGTTTAAAGAACACGTCCAACATTCCACTTTCTGACTTTGTAAAGCCAATCAGACGAACACGACATATGCATAGTATGAACTACAAACATATAGGAGCGAGCGGTGACACATAGAAATACCTTTATATCCAAAACTGGAACACACTTGACGAAGATATCTCGACAGCAAACTCATCTGAGAACTCAATTGCTAAATTTGCTGACCTAATCCGTGTTATGTATGAACCGCAACAAGTGCAATAATGTCTGTGGACGTGGCATTTATAATCGGGAAATCACGAAATCACTTGAAGACCGAATGCCCGAAACAAAATGGCCGACGCAGGGGAGACTACTCGATACGGTGCTATGGAAAGAAAAATGTTTATCATTGTCTTCATTAGTTGATAAGGCGTTGGTTTTTCATTTATCTAGTTTTACGACGCGGCTAATAATGCGTTTTTAGTGGTTGGCAAATGTGGCTACATGAGGCAAGTCAGGAAACCAAAACTAAAGTCCGGTGCAACCTTTGATGCAACCGGCACTTAAATCACATGGCTATTCACACATCACCATTTATCAATATCTCGCTATGTCCCCTATAAAGGAATAATGTTTCACAATACTAACGCAATTCATATGAAAGCAACTCAAAATATATTCAATAGAAGTCTGTCGATGGTTCAATACGAACGTACCTACCGCCAAACCCACCGTTTTGATTCGCCGACCTAAATGCATGCGTTGAGACCTAAAATGCGACTAAAACAAACCGTATACGCAATCAATATGATACATACCTACGTATATAAATATAAAGATAAGCTAAATAATCGGAATCAATGATAACCACATAAAATCATCGCAAAGATCTCTGCAAGCGACGCAGCGTGAGAGAGAACAGCTTGATAGCGATTCGCGCTATACGTGCAGCGCGGAATAGCGCTAGATTCGGCAAGCGCTACGCAGCAGACAGCTTCCTCGACCCGATCATTTGACAGTGGAATTATTTCAGTACTAGAAAACGAGACAATCACAGAGCGAGCATCCGTAGAAATCCACACGACGGTGATATTATCGTCCGCGCGGGAGTCGTTACGCCTTCTTCGCGTCGTCCGCCGATTGATACGGTTTTTTCAGGTCGGAGCCGATCTTATACGTCGTGATTTTGTTCCAGTCTATCTTCTCTTTCGTGTGCGGCAACTGGCGGCGGAGCGCTTTGAACGTCGTGCCCGACATCGTCTGGTAGTTCTCGGATATCGCCGTCTGCAACGGGAGACGAATCGCGTTGTGCAACGATGTCTACGTCGAAATGACGCAAAGTTAGTAATAGACAGACTCCCAGGGTAATTGTTATGGAGGCCATATATAGCACTTTATAATGCCAGCCTAAATATGGTAAGCGAAAAATATTGGATTGATACGTACGAAACTGGGACGAATAAATCGACATAAATTAAACTGGGACAAATAGAATATAAGTTTTATTAGGACAACTAGGTAAATTGAAGTTGGAAAAATGGCACAGTGTCAAATGGAACTGGGATAAATGGATCTGGGATAAATGGATATGGCATAAATGGAACTGGGATGAATGGAACTGGTACAAATAAAACAAAATATATTGGGACAATTCGGGGGAAATGGATAGAAATAAATGCAACTGTGACAAATAGAACCAGGAGAAACGATAAGCAAAAAGGAACTTAGAGAAAAGGACGAATGGAATACATGTAACTTCCTGTATTCACCTGGTAGGTATTTTCAGCATCTGACACAATATTCACAAACTCCTTGGCTGCCTGCTGCTCATTCTGAAAT
>WURV02172469.1:0-14146 GCA_011762755.2 Epimenia babai | reverse complement strand
CTAAAGTGAAATGAAGACTACCTTTAGTAATGTCTGACTAAAGTGAAATGAAGACTACCTTTAGTAACATTTGACTACAGTGAAATGAAGACTACCTTTATTGACGTCAGAAACAATAAAACCAATTATACTTAATGTCACTAAATAATACTGCATGTCTCTTATAAATGGACTCTTAAAAAGGTAAAGAGGTAAGGTACAACCTTAATAAACTGCAAGTATCAACCAAGGCTCACCAATGCAGTTTACAATGAATGTTTATGGCAGCTATATTCAAAGCAGATGCAATACCTTTGGGCTTTGGCACTCACATACCACTCGTCAAAGATGATATCGAGCATCTCCCTATTGTGGAGACAGGTTTTACTCCAGCAATCGTGATAGATGACTTTCAGTTATGAGTCCAGTGCTCCTATCACTCAACTAACTGCTTCCCGTAACTTTTATTCATTAAGAGTAGAAGAACTCTTAAATGTGGAGTAAATGGATAAACGTAATATCTGTGTAGGCAGCAGTATCAGTCAAAGGTTCTAACATGCAGTTTGCAATTAATGAATGTATTTGGTAGCTATTTCACACATCTGATACCTCTGACATCACCCATGATATAAAGCTCTTTTTTAGAAATAGTCTACTTCAGCAATCAGAGATTAATGACTTTTTGAAGGTTATTTTCAAAATGCCAAATTGAGGCCAGTTTTCAAATCCCTGACCATTCAATTACAGCTTAACCATTGCCGTCTTGGGAATGAACATTCGCCACACTGTATTTTTAAACTCATGTCAAACTTTCACACACCTGCTTTCTTGTCATAATTATATGGCAATTCTTTACTTATTTAGTACTAAGAAGTAGCGATATATCTGTTGATCTATGTACAGATCAAGCGACTGGAATGCGAGGTGAGTTTATCGAGAGACCGCGCGAGTGAGCTGGAACGTCGCATCAGTGTGGCTCAGGGTGATACAGTGAATGACACACTCACACAGCTGTCTCTCAGAGATGCTGAAAGGGAGCGCAGTCATGTCAAGCAAAAACTTCTGGTATGACCTATTTACTGAAATACTACATCTGTTTTATAGCGAAAAACGAAACAAATGAGTGAATAAAATTCTGCTCTATGGCTAATTTCGGTGAAATCACTTGGCCCAGCAGATTATAAACTGTTTTGTTATTGTTGGAGTCGCAATTTAATGTTTACAACACATTAAGTTTAGTCAAGTCCAGTGACTCAGGGTTAGCGCATGCGATCTGGTTGCTTTCCTGGGTCTTTTTTCCTCAATTTAAACTGATGTAGAAATAGGCTTGGATTAACTTGTTTTCTTGGTCATCATTGGCTCTTCACAATATGAGCCTACAGTGGTTATAACAATATTTGTCATGGTGGGCAAATTACCTAAGTGCAAACCACAAAGTCTAATCAGACAGTTTCCATATGTCCAATCACGTTGCTCCTTCCAAATACCATCAGTTGAAATATTTTTCACAAAATAACACGAGGGATATCTGCTGGTGTACTGAAATTTCGAGGGTGTTACACAGTTTGTGGACTATATAGCCAGTTCCACTCATGCTATCTGGTCTTGACAAAATATGACTTAATGAAATCAGTTTATGTTCATAACTTTTTAAAAACTAAAAAGTATGATGTCACCTTGCAGACATATTACTTATATCTTCTTGTATTCAAATAATTTTCTTATTTTTTAGTATACCTTGAAAATTATATGTTTATCTTGATAAAGAAACAAAATATTTATAATTCTTTTAATACATGAATTTTGCCATCTACATGGTTGTTACATTCCATTTTGTTTTCATTCCAGGGCATTTGCTGCGAATTAGAGACGCAGAAGGAAACAACAAATCAATGGCAGAGTGAAGCTACTGAACTCAGACTGTCAACAATTTCTGATAAAAACACCATTAATCAATTGACTTCAGAAAACACAGATCTTCAAAAGCAGCTCGATGTCAGTAGTACCTTGATATCTCACCAATCGACTGTTGTTGTTTTATGTGGCCCATTGTACACAATCTGTTGACAATATTCTATATCCTGCAATCTCACGTATGTAACTATCATAGTTCTTATACCTTTATGTGTATAAAAATTATATTTGTATAATTTTCGAGTGAATTTTTATTTGAGTTTATGACAGTTCCTGTATAATGTACTTTAACTTCCAGTATCTTTTCCATTATCACCGTAAAAAGACACACTATGGCAATGTGAATAATGATTTGGATCACCAGAAAATATCACAATAGGCCAAAGTACTATTTGAGACGATATTGCTTTTAAGTCATGTCGGAGGGTCGTTATTATACACACCTAGGCCACATAGGGCAGTGTCTTGATGATTTTCAGGCTTGTATTGGGGAATGCGACCGTTTGAAGGAAAGGGCATCGCAGATGGTGCAGGAACTAGAGAGGCTGGAAAAGAGGGTTACTGAGTCAGTGCGTCGGTGTGAACAAAAGGTGCCAGAGCAGATGGCTGTTGATGATACTGAGGTACATAACGCAAACACCAATGATCGCACAATCATCGTACTATCATCGTACACATTGGGAGATTCTCAAATTGTGCTTTGCATATCTGGGCACTCTTTTATGGAAATTACTCTCAATGAGTTCTAATGCTGATGGGATGCTAATTTAAATTGAATAGCTAAACTTGTTGTGACTGTGTTTGAATATTAGAAACATAGAGTCAATGTGTACATGACCTGAATCAATAACTTTAAGGAAATATCTTCATATGAAAAATAGTTTTATGATGTAGACTTTGTATACTTGATTATGCATTATTTCTGACATATACAATAATACTTCTACATGCAAAACATTCAGGATATCATTGTCCATTACAGTACTTAGCTACATTATTATAGAATACTGTGTATCCCACTAATATTATGTATCACTTACACTGATTTTATGTTATAAAAAGCATGATTATTGTTCTTTTTATTTTGGCAGCTGGTTAAAGAAACAGAGAGCTTGCGTGATATCATTCAGGGGAAGGATATTGAACTGGACATCATCAGGACAAAAAATAGGTACATATCTGGTTGATTTGTTTCTATGTACACATGAACAGTCACTTCATAAAATCTCATTGTATTGTGTTTGCTTAGGAGATTAATAGATGAAATATATTGACGCGTTATTAAATTGATGTACAGCGCAACTATGACTCTAGGTATAAGTTGCTTCACGGGTCCAAATAAGATATTCGTTACATTCCATTCCAAATGGATTAAAATAACAAATATTAAAATATAACCCAACAGATTAAGGTATGCATTAAATATTGTAGATATGCATTTTCACGAGATCAATATCTAACGAGATATTACGGGATCTATAGATATCGCAGTGACAGTTCTGACACACAATACAGAATCGAGAGATTAGTAATATATATTAAAATCATTTGTTCGACTGTATTACGGGGTTTATGCCAATAATGTTATTTCAATCCTGGGGACTCTTAGAATATTACTCAGGAAAAAGTTCTCATTTTCTTCATTGTACTTAGCAAAATGTAAAAACTGCATCAGCCATTTTGTATTTAGCCACATTTGCGTGTCTTGAACATTCACGGGACTGCATTATTTAAACACGCCAAACACATAATATGGGTAATCATGTATATTGACAGTCTCCATTCTTTATGCAATAATATAATATATATAATAATAATATATATATATGTGACATTTTCCATAGATGAGTGTGTATATACAGATGACCATGTATATAGGTTGAGATGTAGAGATTTTACCATGTTTTGATGCAACCGTGTATATTACAATGTAAGGTAAGGTAAGAATATTTTATATAGCGCCAATATCAGTATGTGAATATGCTCAGTTGATGGACATGTGTACATGTGACCATGAATACAGACAACCAGGTACATTTCCTGTGACCCTATATATAGATAACCACGTATATATGCAACTGTGTGTATATGTGCCTGTGAACTGCGTATATATTACTCATTTGTTTGTAGTCAGAAAGAATGGGAGATCGCCTCTTTATATCGTAAGGTTGAGTTTTTGACAAGCATGCAGACTGCAGCACGTAGTGAGGTGACACAAGCCCGTACAGCCCTTCATGCCAGTGTAGGTCTACTGGTCAGCTACTGGTCACTGACTGCTCATCTACATCCTACATCACTGTACTTATTAATGTAGCTGTCAATAAAATAGCTAATAGCCCGTCCCCTCTTAGGTGATCCATCATTAACTTACCACATAGGCTCATTATCTATAATTATATACAAGTATAGAGCTATTGTGGTCTGTATGTGTGTACGTAGTTATAGGCTGATTACCAAGGCAATCGTCTAGGCCTTTCTTGGCCCTTAACAAAGCTAGCCTATAAATGTTGTTGAATCAACAATTGATTCGCTTCACATATTAGGGGAAAACACGTAATGTGAAAAACCCACTGAGTCTGGGCAGACAACTGACCTTCCATTCATGCCACTGGTTCATATATTTACAGACTGGCTATGTTGCACAGTCTTATACTATGATAGTAAATGGTTATTTACAATGGAATGTCATATTGGGGGGGTAAGCAATATAGAGACCATCCATAGAGCATGTGAAGCATAGCCCCGCCAGAGGGGAGAAGCACTAACAAAACTACACAAGAAGGCTACTTAGGGGTTTAAGGTGCTTTCTGCCCGGAAGATGCAAGTGGTAGTATAGTGGCGAGAGCAGGAATTGAAGCAGGGTCCACTGGATTGGGAGTCAAATGCTCTACTACGCTAAATGACCCTCAATTCTATTGTGTAAATCAGAATTCAGTAATTTGGAAGGATACACTAAAAGATAGAAATGGTTGAGGAGACAATGGATGAGACATACTATGGTTTACAAAGCTGATTTATACAGAAAATAAAATGCCTGTAGATAAATTCCCTTGTTCCGTGAATATGCATATATGCATTTTGTATGTTGCACCGAACATATTGATATCACTTTGACTGGCAGATGAAGGAGAAGGCGGTGCTAGTAGAGTTGAACCAGTTTTTGGACAAGGAGAAGATCAAGTTTGAGACAGAGCATGAGAAACATGCAGAGGTCATCAGCATCGAAAGAGAGAGGTTGTGTCGGAAAGAGGGCGACCTGACGGACGTGTTAACAAAGGTACTAATGCACTAATGCTTAAATTGTGTGGAACTTCATCGCTATCATAAGCAATTTCAACGACCATAAATAAGGTTTCTAGATAAATTTAGGTTTGCAGGGAGAATTTCTAATACGAATTGGGCATGATAATTCACAACTCTAAATCTCAGTATGGGGTAACAGTGTTACATCAATACTTGAATTCCCAAAAGAGAATCTCTCACATGATAGAACACCACAGTGATAATTTGTAGGTCATAAGTTTGGAGGTGAAGATATCTTTTTATATCTAGAAATTTTTTTACATTATACAATGAGATATAAAATGGTCTCGACTAAACTGTCACCTATTTATATATGTATTTAGCTGGATATTTATAGAAGATAGATAGAAGATAGATTTTTTCCATCGAGTGAGTAGCAGTTGAAACTATTCCGTGGCATCTTGTCTCATGACATCTTTATCATTCAGCTGGAAAAATCCGAGTCATCAAATGCTGATCTGGAAAAAGAATCGAACAAATTGAAAGACGATGTGAGCCAATTGAAAACAATGATTTATGAAGCGGAGAAAACAATTTCGCTCTTGATAAGTGAAAATGAGCAATTGAAAGCTAGCATCAATCAGTTGGATCAGGACGTGCGCAGTTTGACAACTATCAATTCAACCATGGAACAGAGGCTGCAGACTGAGAAAGAGGCAGTGAGTTAATATAAATAATAATTATAATAATAATAATAATCAACAGTAAATATCTCATTAGATACATTTTTATTCATTATTTAGTGTCCGATAGAGAATTTATTGTTAATTTACATTGTCATTGTTATTCAAATACAGTATAATGGTAATGTCTGGAGATAGAAAGTCACTCCGGCTTTCATGTGCAGTGGAGATGTTTTAATGTGACCCAGCCTCTGGGTAAATTATCGTTCATTGTGATGGTCTCCGATCAGCACTGTGGTCAGTAATTCTGTTTCTTGTATATTGTATAGTGTAATGCGCAAGAACAACATGATAGTATTCCTCAATAGGCCACATGAACTAAACCGCGGATGCATCTTGAGTTTTTATGATTCAGTTGAGTCTGGAGAAGAACCAGTGTCAGAAGCAGAAAGATGATTTGAATGCGTCCGGACAGCAACTAGAATCACTCAAGCATGAACAGACCCTGTGGCTTGCAATGATTGATAATGAACGGAAATCCACAGAGAAACTCAAGGTACCTCTCTGCTTGTGGTTTATTGCTAAAAATATTTTTGCAGAATGATCTGACTATATTTTTATGCTAAAAACGGCTCGTTTATTTTGCTACTTTATAATATAATAGTTATTACATTTTCCCTTTTACTAGTTAAAGCGTTGAAACATTATATTACTAGTTAAAGCGTTGAAACATTATATGAGAAATTTTTCATAAAATGAGAGCAAGATTGTCTACATGTAAAGATCTTTTTTGTATACAGTGCACTGTAATTGATTAATATCCTCTTGATTTTTTGGAATACTATAACATTTACAGGTATATTCTTTTAATCGGAAAAACATAAAAGATACCTCAGCAATGTGATTTCATGAATTTATGCTATTAGTAGCGGGATTATTTTATTGAATGGTATATTCACAGGGATACATCGTGACATATTTCAGTGAATGGTAGCAGTCTGCGATAGATTTTGTTTGTGATGTGATAACCAGGAGACGATACAGCACAAAGAGGAGGAGTGCATGAAACTGAAGGAACAGTTGGATGGGGTGACATCTGAGGTTGCAGTCGTCAGGGGTGACCTGGATCTGAATCGTGGCATTGTGGACCAACTTAAAGAGGACAAACAGCAGATGTTACAAGGTGCCGTTATTATAAGCGTAGGAGTTGGTCGGTTAAATATACTCACGCATCACGTCTATCTCATGAGTTCATGATGTCAAAAACACCACTAATGACAACCACATACAGTATATACAGAATTATCCATAATGATGAATCCGTTTTTTTGAATAACCTATCATCTATAGGCAATATGCATTTCTTTGTTTCATCACCAAGTTAATATGATGCAATTCCATACATAGTGTACATATATCAATAGTGCCATAAGGTACATAATTATGGACCATTCTGTCAGCATTTTTGTGTAACTTTATACTGTATATGTTGACGATCTGATCATTTATCATACATTTTTTTAGACATCAGTTCTCATTGTGCTCACACGTATCATTGATATGTATGTGTGTGTGTGTGCGTGTGTGTGTGCGTGTGTGTGCGTGCGCCATTTTGAGCTCTTAAATACACTAGCATAGAGTTTGGCTTATGCAGTATCACTAAAAATGGATAAGCTCATCTATTGTGGTGAGCATGAGTAATGCAGTATCACTAAAATGTTTAGGCTCATATATTGTGGTGAGCATAGGTAATACAGTATCACTAAAAATGGATAGGCTCATCCATTTTGATAACGAAATCATAGTACAAACCATTGTGTCTTTGCGGAAATTTCATCTTCATCCATTCATGCCACTGCTTCCAAATACCAATAAACAACCTGCATTTATAACGCAGACTGCTAAATCTTTGATAATTGATGATTTCATACAGTGATGTTCATCATGATGATATATTCGAGAAATAAGCGTACATAAAGGAACAATGTCATCAGTCTATTAATCTGTGGAAATTTGTGTTCTTAGATCTCGAGACAGCTTCTCGGAAACTGATTGAGGCCGAGAGTGGGACGAGCCAGGTCGCTGAGACCTACAGGAAGCAGATAGCTGACATGGAGCGTGAAATGTATGTGGAAAAGGCAAATCTAGATAAGGATCGCATCTGTGTTGAGAAGGAGCTAGCCATTGCCAGGTACAGTGTTCCGGATTTTACTGATTGCTGGATACTGAAATATCGTATTATTCATTGAACTTCAATGGCAGAGTGATTTTTTATCTCGCATGTAAAAATTGTAATAGGAAATGATTTCCTATATGTTCAGTATGTTGAAGCATTATTGTACGCATCAGAAATAATGTGTACATAAGTGTACATAAGTCTGTAGTCTTGAAATTCTCAGACATACCATGGACTAATTTCACTTTTTGACTCCAATCGATAATAGAAATAGAACAATTCGCGAAATTGCCCGCATCAGTAGCGAAGAATTCTACACCGACCTATCTGAATCCTCGCTGCTCATCAACAATCTCCTGACTCTGATGATCTCCTCTACTGCATTAACCGTACTCTCTGAGACACACTCGATAAGCATGCTCCGGAAGTCACCAGAAAACCACGAGCCCGAGACCCTGAACCGTGGGCGACTCCGGAAATTGAAGGTGCGCCGCACGTGTCGTTCGGCTGAAAGAAAGTGGGAAGATATCCCTGCGATCAAACCAAGCAAGAACATCAGTCTGCTCTTGCTACCTTCTCCGATCTCATGTAAGGACTGCAAATCACACAAAATCGGTGACAGAATCTTGATCATCACAAAAGCATAGTTATTACCCGCCTTAGATTGCATTTCGGTATTGTTGGCAATGCACTCTCATGGATCAAGGACTACTTGAAAAAATGAAAATACATTGTTACAACATTTGGTATAAATGCTGGTCCTCATTCCCAACGTTACCTAGACCCTCAATGTAGTGTTCTCTCACCAATTTACTCCGTATACCACTCCACTTGCAGACTTAATTAAAAATCACGGACTGGATCATATGTTCTACGCTGATGATACCCTGGCTAACTATTAACACCAAGGACTCCCATTCTCTTGAATACTGTCTTGCACAAACTACCAAATGCCTAGATGATATATTCGATTAGATGCCCACAAATAAACTCAAATTTATCCAACAAAAATGGAACTTTTACTTATCTCTTCTCCCTACATCTCTGCAACTGTCAAGGGCACAATTATCAAGCCGTCAGATGAACTTCATAACCTTGGAGTCATATTTGACGAACATCTCACTTTCTAAAAGCAGATATCTAAAGTTCTCCAATCTGGCTATATGTGTTCATGGAACATCAGATCAATATCACGCTACCTCCCTCCAGAATTATGCGAAACACTTATACATTCTTTCATTACCTACAAAATTGATAACTGCACCTCCCTCAACGTCAATCTTCCATCATACAAACTCTGTCGACTCCAGAACAGTGCTGCTCGACTTCTCACCCATACATATCGTCGCCCTCATTTTACTCCTGTTCTTCGCTCACTTCATTGGCTACTATCAAGGGCAAATTTCGAATTTCCTTCAAGATACTTCTGTTAAGTTATAAATGCATCCATGGCATTGCTCCTTCCTACCTCTTTTCAGCCATCAGCATCAATTCATCTCTACGCTCTTCTCGATCAAACTCTTGACTCAGCCTCATCGTTGCTTGTACGAAAAGCGTTTTTGGCGATTGTGCGTTCTTTGCTACTGCTCCTCACCTTTTCAATGCTCTTCCAGTTAATATACGACAGTGCAAAAGTATACATCTGTTTAAAATTCAACTAAAACACACTTGTTTACCAAAGTTTACAACAAATAAATCGTCAAGAATTATCGTCATCATCATCTTTTTACTATAGTTTTGTGTTGTTAATCTACAAATAATGCAGGTTCTGATGCATACAATAATATTAAATGCATTACATATATTGGAAATTGCGAAAATATCGCAATATGTGATAAAATATGTCTAACTGTGTTATTAGTATAGCCTTCCTAGTTAGGTATTAGTTAAGGAAGCTTATTATTATTTTAGTACTAATTTATATGTGTTATTTTCTGATGATGCTAAGCCATATCTCTGTTCTTAAATGGTGTATTTATTGATGTAAAGTGTGTTAGATAGCAATGCTATTAGTACACTTTAAATTTAATGTATTTCATTTCATGGGTTGGGAGACTATCTAGGGAACTGTAGTGATATGTAGTTAATTTCTTCACATCACCAGCTTAATATCTCATACCAAAGGTCCCATTACAATTTTAATATACATAATTCCAGACCATTAGTCTTATGCTGTAATATATACTACTCAAAACTTCTTAAGGATATATATATATATATATATGGGAGAAATTTTGAGTAGTATATATTGTTTTTATTCTTTAACAGAGACATATTGAAATTTGCATCACACCAACTAGATTATTTGTACCATATAATTTCAGGCAAATAGATAGTAACTAAGTAAGTAACGTTTTGGATATCTATTATTATTTTTAAACCATATTGCATCCTTGCATCCAAAGAAAAATATATGATTCCATAGAGATAACTATCTCCTGTTGTATTGATACCATTGGAATAAACATCATGTTTTTACCGACAGCTGTGATGTTGCTAACAGGTAAAGATATAAATAGGTAATGCACTAGTTTTCCTTTCTTCTTTATCTAACTGTCGGTTAACTGTTATTTTTTATTTATTTCACTGTTCTTATTACCTTTCTTTTAGTGAGCATAGAAGTTGTACATCTTCAATACGTATTTGTGCCAGTATCTCCGGCGAAATGTGTCTTTATGAGAAATTAGTTAGATATTTGCACTAAACATATGGCATAACTATTATTTTGGCTACACTTCGTTTCTCTAACATTTTCATAGTGTGTACCATATTCCAGCTAATGGTTATAGTAGCTAGCAGGAGTAGACATTTTATAGAAGAAAATGGTTGACTCATTTTAGTACATTTATTGCAGCGACTTCATTGGTTATCACCGTTTTGAAACTATTAGTATGATTAAATGAGGCTTGACCAGTAGAGGGATGAGTGATCATTCATGAACTATGACTCCCTAGGCCAACTTAGTCTAGCCATCCCTCTCTAGGTAGATAAAATGAATACTGACAGCAGCTGAAAATATAAACACCTCACAATACACTGTCCCTGTATCTGAGGTCTCACGGGGTGTCTAACTGATAGCCACAGAAATGCACCAAGCACCAAGGAATGGGACATTATGAGTGTGAGAAGGATTCTGAATTTCGATACTATGTTCATAATCATTTATATGATACTTTAATTTATCATGAACTGATAATTTTATTTACATAGTTTAGTATTATGTAATTTTTTCTGATTATGTAAATGACTATTATGGCTATTATTATAATTATATATTGTATTCTATTGTATGTATATATATATATATATATTTGCCAATTTCTATCATCACATAAAGGCTATGTTAAGAATATTTAACTGGTGGGTACCAGTATTGTTTGTTCTTCACACCAATAATTTAAACTTTTTTTAAATGTCTGGTATAATTAGGTTCGCCTTTAGTTTTGACAGGATTTCTCTCTGGTTAACTATATTTATCTTAGTCGAATCATGACCCACAGAGACTATAGGCAGGCAGTTGATATCTGTCCGTACGCAATGGTAGTTCTGAGAGCATCAACAGGCATCAAGTTCAGTTTTCTCACATCATGCACTCACAAAATCTGTGACGCATTATTATTGTGTGTAGATTTAGTTCAATCAGCATCTTCAGCTACCACTTATGGAACAAGACCATACAATAGCATTTTGCACCTTAGCTATTGGTGCCAGTGGTACAGTTGTTGTAATACCGAATAAATATGAAGACGACTACCTCAGGCTGGGATTGGAAGATGCTATGGACATCAATTACTGGTGACCATTTTGAATTAAGGTTTTAGATTGGGGACTAATTTTACTCATGCTTGACCATGTTATATAATCCTGAATATCACTCATTGCATTGATAGATTCGGTTTTTGTGTTTCATCATCCAGTCACTTTTGCTAGGCAGAAGATCGAGGACCAGAATGAGAAGTTGCGTCAGAAGGAGCTCCAGCTGTCCGGATTCGGTAAGACCCTGCAGGATCTCGAAGCTAGCACCCAGTGAGTACCATTTGTGGTTATCAGCCAATGTGTTGCCAGACTTGGCAAGAACTTTTTATATGAATACCGAAAGCTTGCATAGAATGTATATTTATATATACAGTTATCATCATTAAATATTTTGCTGATTAAAATTGAAGAGCTGTTACAGTTTTAGGAAGTCAACTCAAAGGCTTGGGGTTCACAGGAATTTAGTGATCTAGTATAAATAGTGACATCGTTTTAATATAACAGCATATTTTTTTAACAGAATTATATCGTTGCGTGAAACAATATCATGTTAAGAAGATCCCTCATTTTGGTACTGTAACAATGTTAAACACACTGACATCATTATGTGTGATTCTTTTTTAGTTTTAATCTATAAAAATAAATATGGGCTGTAATTTTTGCTGCAAGTTGAAACTTTCGGTGCCATTGGCTAGGGAGAAGCGGCAATTAGAAGTGTCAATGGAAGAACTAGAGCGTGAGAATCAAGACTGTAAGATCCTGGTGACATCTCACCGTGCTGAAATCAGTGCGCTTCGTGACCAGATACACCACATCAAAGGTTGGTCACTGCTTCACATCTCGGACATTCTTAACTAGCGATGCAAGGCCTTTCTTAACTGTTAATTTTAATTAATAAGAGAATTTTTATCATTATTGTTACTAAAATGTCAAACATAATTCGCATTGAATTCTGACTATAATTAATTCCTTATGTAGGCGTGTGTGTAGTGCTCGCAGTGTATTTATGCTACGGCTATTTCCCTTGGACATGACAGATGCTGATGGCACTCTCTCTTATGGCACTCTCTTATGGCACTCTAATTGCACTCTCTTATGGCACTCTAATGGCACTCTCTTTCTAATGGCACTCTCTCTAATTGCACTGTCTCTATTAACACACCCTCTAATGGCACTCTGTCACTCTCTCTTATGGCACTCTCTCTAATGGCACTATCTCTCTCTTATGGCACTTTCCCTGATGGCACTATCTCTAATTGCACTCTCCCTAATTGCACTCTCTCTTATAGCACTATCTCTAATGGCACTCTCTCTAATGGCACTATATTTTATGGCACTATCTAGTCATCTCACTTTACATATTTGATTACCCATGATTTTTTTCATAATGTATTATGCATGATTTACTATGTCAACGATTGTCAATGTAGTACAACATTCCTATTTTTATACTGCCTGGCATCTTTTTTCTTTTAACTCACACTGTCTAAAATGTGTACAATATCTCTGCTACTTTTAAACACAGCGCAATTAAATGGGAGCAACCATTTTTGTATGGCCTCGGCAGTCTTGTTGAATCAGGGAAAACGGTAATTTGTCCATGCTTCGTTAGATATTTTCATATCGCAGATTCATATTTAACTGATTGATTAAAATATCATTCGATGATTCAGTCTTTCTGTTCGTTAATTTAGCGTTGTTGCAGAGTATTGTTGTGTTTTAGTTCTTCTTAATCCCCACAAAACGGTGTTTAGAGATTCAGTTAATTGATATTCTCGAAGCAAACACCTGGTACTGCATGAGATTGATTCATCGATTCAGTGTCTGTGACTCTATGCAATTAATCCTGTCAATCAATTTGTTTTTTGCTCTCCATGCGGTGACAGGTGGGAATGAGAAGATGAGCGAATCCAATGAGGATCTGAAGGAGAAGATGCTGATAGAGCGGGCCCGGGCAGGGCAAGAAGTGAGGGACATACAGCAACGACTGAATGCCCTTAATGTGCAGCATGACCATGAGAAAGGACAGTTGAATCAGCGCATACACATGGTAGGCGGTATTAAATTGTGATTGTTAGTATCCAATGGTAAGAATATATATACATGCTGAGGGGCAACCAATTGTTCTTGTACATATACATGGTGAGGAGCAAAGGAATTTTTCTTGTAAATATACATGGCGAGGGCCAACCAATTGTTCTGGTATATATGTTACAGTATATGTACAATTTCAGTAAATATGCACATTTCCTGAAAATTTTGACAAAAATTATTGCACATTTCCTGAAATGGATTTGACAACACAATCAACTGAAACCTTAATATTATACCTTATTTAACCGTATGTATTATTCCACGCTGCGATGGTGATTCATGTCAGCTTATCCTTTGATCT
>WURV02172458.1:0-14147 GCA_011762755.2 Epimenia babai | reverse complement strand
TGACCAAATTTAGTAGCGTCCCATTTTTGGGACCATAGGCACGAGAGGGTACAGATTTTTTATTACACATGAATATTCCCCACATCGAAATATCGTTGTATTATAATAAATTGGTTATTATGTAAAATCTATTCTAATTTGTAATTTCGCTGCATTTCATAAAAAAATAAATACTAATTATGAGTTTAGGGGAAATAACTACAAATACGCTCCTATGATTATCTTTTCGGTATACTGAATAAAGCGTTATTGCTAGTTTTTATACCCTTATACGAGCTTTTTGTCTGGCCTCATAATCTAACGGTGGTCCACATCTAATAATCTGCTCCAATTCCTCTCCAGATTCACTGTGAACGATATTTTAAGTATGCTGGAAGATGAAGAGTTTTACCGGGCTGACATATTCACCGAGCCTCCAGCAGTGGATGATTTAACGGACGAGGACAGTGGGGATAAGAATGGTGGTAGTATAGATAACCCGTGTAACAGGCTCAGTAATTCTGCTTTTGTACATTATCAAACATACTATGAGTTTAAGCCTGTTACTAATATCCTTTATATAATACCACTCCATGCATCACCTACCATTCCTGCCCATAAAAATGTCAGCTAGTGAAACTGATATCCTAGTTGTGGCTTGAGTGCTGTATCTAATGTTTAATGGCTGGTGGTCCTATGGGATTATGAGATAGGGCAGTCGGCATATGGTACAAGTTTTTTGTTTCTGAGTTTCAGTGGAGAGTCAGTCGGTGGAAAGCGTTCGTAGAGTCAACATCTAGTTTGAGGGGGAGAAATATCTTGTCTGAGTGTATAGTCGACGTGTTAATGATATAGTTTTTATACCAATAAACATAATAGTTAACTAAACTAACTCAAGAGTTCTGTTAATTCTAATTTATTACCGTCGCTATTGACTGCAAGAATAAAGCGTTGCCGACGATTACATCAGGGTTGCGTTCATCTATAGATATCCAGTACGACCCTGGATATAAACCCTCGAGGGCAACACGTTACTGTGCTCTGTCCCAACCTGCGAAGTCGAGAGAGGGGTGGGCTACAGCGAGGGTTACTCGTGGAGGTGGTGCGGAGGTATCTTTGTGTGATGAGAGTGATATGAGCGGAAACGATTCCAAAGAGGTAGACCAGGCTTATCGCACCCATATCAGTATATGACCTGTGACATACTGTTCAGCTCATTGTCACTGGTTGAGCTCCTCACGTTAAAGGTATCGCATTTACGGGAACGGTAAGGTCCAACCGACTGAAGGACTGCCCCCTTAATACTGATATGAACCTAAAGAACGCTCCTAGGGGGACGTCCCAGCACACCTATGACAAGGAAAATGGCACAATCGTGGTTCAATGCAAGGACAACAGCCTCATTTTACCATCTCTAATTACGCGGGTATTGAGCCAAAGCAGACAGCCAGTAAGTGGTCATGTGCCGAGCGAAAACGTCTCGACATCCCACAGCCTTAAGCATTCGACACTACGACTTCGCCTATGGTTTAGATGTTGTGGTGCAGCAGGCCTGGCTGCTTTACCGTCATACACAAGCTGCAGAAAACAAAACACTAGATCTTCTTGGAGTACGCCGTGCCATCGCCACTGTGTACCTCTCGTGTGCGGCCAAACCTTCATCGGGACGACCTCGAGGTCGACAAAAAAGCATATCTGATCGTGTTCCCGATGCTCCTCACCTGATCATGCCCAATGTAACACAGCTAAGGTGTGGTGTTTGCAAAAAGAAAACAAGAAAATGCTGAAAATGTCAAGTAGGGCTATCTGATCGTTGTGTTGTTGCATTTCACCAGCCACAATGGTTTAAACGATATTTATTGGGTTTCATTATGGTGATGTAGGTCAATAATGTAGGTTTATAATAGTCAGTAATGTAGAACTGATCGTGTAATATGCGAATAGTGTAAAAAATGTGCCTAATCATTATGTCATTTAGTCACATTCTATGTTCGCAAATATTCAATATTTCGCCGAAGTAAAGTTAGGTATATTTCCGCCATTTTCTTTTCTTCTGGTTATTTCTACAACAAATTTGTACTGTTTAAAGACGCCTATAAATAAATGGTGATACTCCTGAATTACAGTTGATGAATCATGATTTAATATAGTGATAGATGTTAAATAGTAGAAGTATATACTGGTCACAATATAGAGATCGGAAACCTGTCACTCTCGTGTCTATCGTCCAATTTTTGGGACGTATATAAAATCCATATTCACAACAAAAATCAGTATTTAGTGAAAAACCTTTGACATTCGTAAAAGATGAATTTTTCCCATCACCATAAACTCTAGATGGAAGAAAAAAAAATTCAGGCATTAACGGGTTAAGTGCGTTAAAATATATTCTTTTGACACAGTGGGAAGTTAGGAATATATCTAGGTGAAATTCACTATAGTTTTGCTACCTCGTATAAAATAAACGTTGTGAAAGTATTAATGATAAGTAACAAAAACCACCAAGTTGTCTGAGTTTTAAAATGGCGGCGATTCTTGCTTACAGGAAGTAATATCATGTGACCGCTATCAGTCACGCTATTCGCCCGAGAAATTATGTCAATCAAGGCATTGGAAAGGTTAATTTGGTGCACCCCCTCCCTATACTTTAATTTTGCATTATTTCCTTCTCGCTGGGATGGTCAGAAAAGGAGGCATTTTATACCTCTTGTTAGCCTGCTAACTGCAGCCAAACACGCGGAAGGCAAGAATAATTATTAGTTTTTTCTAACGGTAACCAGGTAAACATTCCGCTGGAAAAACCAAAGATTGCGTCCATGCTATTAACCAATCAAAATTGGGACACGGGTTGTCGCCTCTCTGTTTTTATAGGATCTCTATCTACGAGCTCCAGCCTTCTGGATGATTCGAGCAATATTGAATCGTAAGAAACTGACGGCTTACACTTAGGCTACAAGTTTATTAATTGTATCTTACTGTTACCGTTTATGACATATTTGGTCTGCTATCACTATCTGTCTACGTCATTAGCTCACCTGAGCTATCGCAGGTGTCAATTTGGCAGATATTGTCCTTTGGTTGGTCTCTTCTAGATTTCTTTATGGTATCGTCATCGCAGCAAGGGTAAGTAACTTCTGCCGATGTTCATATTTTTCTTTAAAAATGTTCTTAAGAACCGCTCAATGCAGAGATCTGCATTTGGCAGATATTGTCCTTGGGTTGGTCTATAATAATAATAATACATTTGTTTAGGAGGCGCCCTAATAAGTAGTATGTCTCTAAGGCGCCTATATAGGCCTACATTTCATGTGATAACTGATAATATTCTATAACACAATAGTAAGTAAATACAAGTGAATCATTGTCTAACACAACAGTTAAATAAAATGAGATAAAATAACTAATTATAACACTTAACATGATAAAAATACATTTAAGTTAAATAATAGCCTAACACCATCATTATGTGAAATGGAATGGAATTATATCTGAATTTTAGTGCCCTCCCCATAACATGTCAATCAAAGACTACCCAGAAATTTGTGGTTACTATGACTAAAAGAAATGCAAAGAGTATAAGGAATACAGGGAGTACAAGGAACACCGTTCAAAGTCGAACTTGGTAAACCGTAAGTGAGTCGAGAAAAGACATACAGAGGATCACGGATAAAGAAAATTGTTAAACTAAAGTACAGTTTATAGCATAAAACTGATCATTCCTAACTATGGTATATCACAACAAAGAGCTATAAATCAACGGTTGTAAAAAGATGAGTTTTGATAGCCTTCTTAAACGATTCAAGAGTGGTAATTGTTTGAATGTTTGCGGGAAGCTTGTTCCAAAGTGTAGGAGCTGCCTTCATAAAACATCGCCCACCCATAGTTTTCAGTTTTATCTTTTTGCTGATCGGTTGCCTTTACGACCAGGAACATATATTGATATAAGGTCACACATATAAGAATGAGCTATACCATGAATCGATTTAAATGTTAATACCAAAATTTTGAATTCAATTCGTTTTTGGATTGGGAGCCAGTGAAGATCGTTTAAAATTGGAATAATTCGCTCATATTTCCTAGTTTTAGCTACATACAAAACGAGCAGCTGCATTTTTATTCTTTTCCATCAACCAGTTGAATGAAACGAACGATATGGCAATTCATCTACTCGTCTGCATTCGTAATGTTTACTGTGTTATTTTAGCCTTCTTGCTAAAACTTGTTATTTTCTATATATCGTTTCAATGTAATCTCTTAATCAATATCAAGACGGACCAGCCGACTCGATAGATTACTAAGTCAGAAAAAGCAAGAAATATAGGCCAGAATAATTGGCTTCAGCTTGTTTTACATACTGATCTGAATAAAAGCCTCATCAGATGTTAGGTACAAATTAATTAACAGAGAGAAACCGTAGAACAGTGACTAGTGATCGCACAAAGAAGGAAGATTAAATTTAGTACGAAAAAATAAGGGTAACACCTTTTGATACTAATGAATTTTATTCATAAATGAGCTTTCGCATATATGTAATATGCTTCATCATGCTTATGGAATGATTTTTTTTATTAATTTTAGGACCTGTTTAGTCATATAAAATCTTTCGGTGATTTAAGCATCGACATGTCTCAATTATTTATTATTCATAAATGTAAAAGTAAGAAAAAACAGTGTTGAACGGTGACAAAAATATGTAAAAAGATGTGACACGTTACCACACCTCTAACACTTTTTGCTATGTCACTCAATTCACTACTGTTGAGGCAAGTACCAAGTGGATACATATCACCCCAATATATCAAGTAGAAAATTATCACATCAATTTATCAAGCTGATACATATCTCCTCAATAAGTCAAGTAGAAAATTATCACATCAATGTATCAAGTGGATACATATCACCTCAATAAGTCAAGTAGAAAATTATCACATCAATGTATTAAGTAGATACATATCACCCCAATAAGTCAAGTAGAAAATTATCACATGCATGTATCAAGTGGATGCATACCACCTCAATAAGTCAAGTAGTAAATTATCACATCAATGTATCAATTGGATACATATCACCTCAATAAGTCAAGTAGAAAATTATCACATCAATGTATCGAGTGGATACATATCACCTCAATAAGTCAAGTAGAAAATTATCACATCAATGTATCAACTGGATACATATCACCTCAATAAGTCAAGCAGAAAATTATCACATCAATGTATCGAGTGGATACATATCACCTCAATAAGTCAAGCACCTACTTATAACCCCGTCAAGTAGCTGGATCAGTCGAAAATACGTATTTTATATATGTTCGAATATACGAATATACGATGATATGATACGAATATAAATGCTATATACGTACCGTTACAAGAACGCAATAAAAACAATAACAATTATAATAGAGAGATGTCTACTTTATGCAGGTTGCTATAAATTTATCACCTTATATTACGTTTACAGCCTGTATACGTCGGGCACAATGTCGCGCACTGTTCCAACAGAATCCAATATGCTCGCCCATCCAAATGCAATTCCATCCAAAGTAATCAAATTATCGCACCGCTCTCTGCGGTCTATATGGCGCGGTGTTACGGAGAAGCTACCAAGTCAGACCAATAGTATTTAGAAGATAGTGTAGTGGGAGTAGCATAGCAATTTCATCAAATTATCTCTAATTATATAGGGACAAAAGCCTCGTAGGTTATAATAAAAGTAGTATTGGTCTCTGTGTGAGCCATATTATGCCAAACATAATGCTGCGAGGTTCTGCAAGGTGACAAATTTTAAGATTAATGGCAAAGCCCGCCCGTGCGCAATGTTGAAAATCTTTCAGACTGTTGAAATACTCACGACCAGAATCATAACACATGAAATAACATCAGGTGTCGCTTAGAGAAAGACGGACTGCCACCATTCGGTTTGAGACAATTAAATTGTAACAACATGAGTTTTCTCTAATTTAACCATTGTTAAATTAGACAATTTGGACAATTTTCTGTCACACTGACGATTAAACGTATATTTATGTGATATGGTCGTGCACGAAATCATAATTATTGAAATTCATATCTGAATAGTGTTAGTATGTGCACTAATTTTTAGCACAGATCTAGGAGCAAGATTTCTATTGCTGTTGAATGTAAATTATTTGCTGGACTCATTTTTATAGAACTGAGATACAAGTATCATGTACTCAGTGCCCCGAGAACATTAATCAACGCCATAAATTTCATTGCGATTTGATCATTATATTTATTATTATATTATTATATGACATTTCACTTCGCACATTGTCTGTAACGTACAATACTGTATGTATGGCTACCGGTCGGCAGCCGGTGTCTGTCAGCCGTGGTGATAGCGGCAGTAACGGATTAGACTACACAGCTAAATGAATTTATTGCGATGAAAGCCTCCGGGCGTGGGCTAATGATTCCGGCCCATACAGTTGACGTCGCCAATAACCGTTCCGGCTTATGTTCCATAGCCTACTTCCATTCCCTAGTACTTAATTATTGCAACATCCTGTGCGGGTTATTACTCACGAACCAGTCGCATTAAAATCAATACATCGAGACGAATGCACATGTTTTCCGTTGTTTACCCAGCCCGTATCGGGGCCGGTGGAATACTCACCGTAAATAACACCCAATTAGTGTATTCGCAGGCTGTATTATAATAGTCAGTAACAGTTCGCATCGCGGCCGAGCATAAAATTGTGTAGTTATTATAATAATGGTAAACAAATACGCTTACACTACGTCTCCATTTATGACACAATGTATTAGCCTTATACGTACGATTCAAACAAATATGGAAGGATCGCATTAATTAGCAAAGGGACCTACTGTATAAACTCGGGATTTGACGAGTTACATCGTTTATCGTATCATGTGTGTATATCCCAGTTTCTAATTTGTTACGAAATGGTCACAATAGGCCATCTATAACAGAAGGCAAATTTTAACAATGTTAGTAATAAAACAAACAACATGCGTTACAAAAGCAACGTTTCATATTGAGAGGCGCTCATGACGTTCGATATGTGCCCAATGAAAAACTCAAAACGTTGCTCAAATATATTGAGGTCCGATTATATGTGAAATCTGACAAAGTATATATTTTGAAGTAATTTCATCATTAATACTAAAGTTCTATACTGAGTCTATGTGTAGTTTTCAATAATATTTTAGTTTTAGGCTTAACTAATTTCGTGGTTTATGAATACGACGTCTTACAGACATTAGCGTACTTGTTCCGGTGCCTAATGTTTGCGAATCCATTGAGTAAATTTGGAAATAAGGTCCTGGGATTAGTTAGCTCTCAAAATGACGTTTTCATATAGTGAATAACACTCTACATTGTTTTTGGGATAAAACCTCTACGTTTGATTATGATTGTGAGAATTATTTATGATTAACCATACAAACATTTATTTAGCATTGCTTTTACTAAATAGTTCAACAGTACTTCATTAATTTACTACGAATCAACACTTTGAAAGCGATTGCCTGTTTCTTTCCACTAATTCTTCATAGCTACTATGACATTGGCGAATTTGCCTGCATAGGTTTTCTTTTTTTTCGATATTTGTTCTATTTTCCTTTTTTCGATATGTTCTATTTTCCGCGGAATTATTCAACATCGTTATCCATTTCATGTTTACTCTAAATGTACATAGTTGTATCTAACATTGATCTGTATTACCTGTATACTGTGAGAGGTTAATTTTTCTATAATTTAAGTAATTACATTATAGTCTTAGACCATTAAGCTATTGTTTCATGTAAAGTGTGTTGACAGCTCTGCTAATAAGTACACTTTAAACAAATAAATTTCATTTCATTTCATTTCAAACTTCACTATAGACCAACGTGTTTTATGATTTAGTTTCTAATATCAACGCCGATATACTACTATTGCACTCACCCAAAATTACTTGAGAAGCTTGGTGAAAGATAGTACGCTAGCCCACACTTGGCGGACGTTTTACTTATTCAATGAGAATTGATAATTATGACAAAATTTCAATGTCCTTACACCGTACTACAGTGTTTTACTGTGATAAAATCTATTGAATGTACGATTACTGTTCATAGTTCATCTACGTGGCCGATTGTGTGACACGTAACCGTCACGCGATTTAAATACTGACCTCTGATCTTTAGACTCACTATCGCTATATCAATGTACACGAATTGCTTACATAAGATAATAGGTATTAAGTTAAATACCGCGATATGCAATAACACTTGGGCAAACTAGGCGATAATAAACTAAAAAGTGATACTCGCAATAGGAAGTGGAACCTTTGTCCCGTCGGTTGTTGTAGATTGTACTATTGTAGTGTGTACGAAGTACGCACCTAATGTGTGCGCAAACAACTTTCTAGGGCTGTGTGTGGATTGATTGTGAGCTTACTCAACTTGCCCGAACATGCACAGTCAACATTCACTTTAGCCGTGAATTAACATCCGATAGGTATAGTAATTTACCAGAGAGCGGTTCGGCCAACATTTATTGTTATGATTACTGTACGGACTATAGTTATGACTGTGACATTGTAACATACGTAACTTGACACATAGGCTACAGTATTAAAATATATGCCATGGGTAGCATAATTGTTATAGTCTCGCAACGAAATTACCATCAAAATGTGTACTATTCAATAATGTAACATAATATAATGTTTATAGTCCTTGTAATGTTTTACAAAAACATCGTGGTGCTATAATCGCCTATCAAATGAGGATCGATAAAATATCACAATGCTCCAATATCTAAAAGCGGTTGCAATCAGTGAGTGGGGTACCAATTTGTACAAAGTACAGGACCCTAATCTGCGATAAGGGCGCAGTATAGATATTCGTGTAACGCTGTCTCTTTTATGCATAAAAATGTAAGTTTACACTTGACTTTGTACATAAATGTAGTCGTAAGCATTACTTATTAGAAAGGCTTAAAAATTATATGTACGAAATAATCACAAACTCGCAAATTTGGAAATCCAAGCGAAATTGGATTTCTATACATGGAATAGAAACGTGATGGAGTCCATCGCAAGACAATGTGGTAGTAAGGACAGCGAGTTGCTGCACTTTTGAAATCTGTATTAAGTTCCAGATATCGAAAACAAACCTCCACCGGTTTTTGGATACTCTTTAAGGCCGATAACTGCGGGATACGCGAGTTAAAGCACTGATGCTCTCCCCTCGACTCCGTAACATAAACATTGTCAGCAGCTATAGTAGTGATTAGTGACGTGTTCTAACTATTTATTCTATCGGCGTACATTCTCGACGTTTCCTACTCAATCATACACGTATATTCTCGTCGTTTCCTAGTTTATAATTACGGGGTCCCCCATGTATAATAGGGGTGTGAACATTTATTGTGCGTCGCTATATTCGAAATCATCGACCATCACGTTTCCAACGAAGGTGCGTATAGCCGTTATTCTAAACTATCGAACCAGGAATCAGCCTGATACTCCCGTATTTCAGCCACTACGATTTCTCCTACGGTTAGCGAGAGTAATTTTTCTAAGGGGTGGATGTTGGTTCGAGGGTTAGTCTGCCTCAAGATTCGGAGTGAGCGGTTTTGTAGAGTATCAAGAATACTAGCATCGTATTTTGATACGTTAAAAAGAACGGGTGATGTGTATTCCAGCTGTGGCCCAAAGAAAGGTAGTAGGTGCGTGCAGTATTATAGTCGGCGGATTTTCGAAGATTTCCAGATAATGGGGCAAGAGTGTCCCTTATTTTGGTAATGTGGCTATTCCGTGACAAAGCCTGGTCTTGGTGCAGTCAAGGTATTTCATGCTGTTAGTAAAGGATGCTTCATCACCGTTAATGGTCACTTTTCCATGCATGTTATTGATTAACTTTTGGTTAGATATTATTAGCGGTACAGAAGTCTTGGTAGCGTTTAGTTTTGGAAGGTTGCGGTTATACCATGCAACTACAGACGAAAGAATGCTATTTGTATAAGTAATAGCATCTGAGGGAAATTCGCCAGATGCTTCAATTATACATTCATCAGCAAATAGATAGAATTAAGATGTATTTACAACATCGTTTACAAACATTATGAACATGAGCGGACCTAGAATCGAACCTTGGGGAACACCGGCAGTGACGGGTAAGGTGTCCGGTATAACACCGCTGACCGCAGCACTGCCTCTTAGCCGAGAGAGAGCTGTAGTAGAGGCGGCTGACCGTTTAGGGATGGAAGTTGAAGTTATTAGCAAGTTTGCAGAGAAGCAAGTCATGGCTAACGGAGTCAAAGGCTTTTTAGATATCAAGAGCAGTTAGGCACACAAATTTTTGACCTAAAGTATTATCCAAGGTTTGCAGCCATTTATTCGTTAGTTGATAAAGTAGAGAGTAGAATGCTTTGGACGGAAACCATACTGTCTGTTTGATATTAGATGGTCAGTTCCGAGATAGTCTCCAGTTTGGGTAGTTTTAGTTAATAAACAACAACCACAGCGTGTTAAAAGGCAACAATTCCGAATTTTATTAAGACGAATATTAATACAGACAGGTATATAATTATCAATGTACAATTAATTAAAAAACATTAATTATAAAAAATTTACAATAGAAACGCGGAATACTTAATAGTATGACATACATATGAAGCGCATTAGTCACGGATGAACTTTTGGATGCTAGAACTGAAATTTATTATTATTATATTCCGTGAATAGTGGTGGGATTACTGCTAGTGGAAGGACAGAAGTAACATAGACGGACACTAGATAACACCTGTGTTGATTAGCCATGGTATTCCACAACTCGTTAATAAAATTCGCTAAGTAATGTAATTGATAAATTATAAATATAAAATGCAAGACCTTCGCGATATAATCTTGATTGATGCATTAGGATCCTACAATAGCAATGTATTACACCTTATCTACTCCGATCACTGACTCGTGAACTTTATCTGTTTGCAGAGTAAGAGACCATTGGTTCGTTTTGTACAGACAGGCGAGTTTTCCTAGTCACGAGTTTATGGCTACAAGTCACATTAGTGTGATGTGTAATACACACAATTTTATACAGCCGCAAAGTTATCTATCGCATCTGTCGCTTTACTGTCGAATTATTTCTCTTGAATTAAGGTGCCCAGTCAAACTCATTTGATTGGCAAACGATCAGCTCCAGATTAGCTGACCCTTACTTCAACAATACTATTCTAGCAACAGGAGCTGAGCTGTACCTGGCACATGGAATTATATTGTATGTATATTGTACATACGCGTGGTCGGCAACGAAAGTGTTCCACACAACTCAAAGGCAACATTATTATGGATTGCGAAACTAATTTAGAGGCGATATGGAGCACCTGCGGACAAGCTGTTTCGATAATTTTCCTTGTAATAATAGAACCTCCATTTATTGGCCCGAGCTGTTTGCTAAAATTTCTCTGGATTAAGCCTTAAGATCTCTCGAGCGAAACAACGTCACTATATTATATAGATTACTTTCTAGCCACAGAAATTGGAAATGTTGATAGAACAGCATGTACAGGTACTATCGTTTGAAATATTCAATATGCTGGCAAAAAGGTAATGGATCAAGTTGATCAAAGTAATTCTCAAGTGCGCAAAAAAGTTTTGAATTGGCAGTCACAATCGGATGTTGTATCTCATTGTCGTTAATCTTCAGTATAATGTGATAGGTCACGGATGTCGGCCTTCTTCACTAATCGAGTGGATGGCCGACGATAACCTTTTGATACTGTTAAGTAAATTTCCAACATTTCGTGCGCGGTGCAGCGATAAAATATCTTTCTAACCATTTCACACAGCGCCATAGCGCCGTTTATAATGCCGATACAAATGGTATCCCTATGCTTACAAACATTTCGCGTTACACACATCCTATATCCTGAATACAGCCATTGTACACATCTATTTATGGTCCTTTCAAACCTGCCACGACCAATTCGTATTTTAGGTGATGCATTATTATTGATGCAGGGGGGTCAACCCAACAATGAGAAACTCAGGTGGGAATCTCACCTGTTGATCGAGGTATTTTTACCGATAGCGACTTCCAGACATTGTCACAGGGAATTTCAGCTTTCAACGTCGTCACATGGAAAAATTACAGTAGCCTTAATAGTTCTCGCGACCCTATCTAAGAGTCAGAATCAAGCCGAGAATGTAAGACTAGATGAACAAGACCATATCAGAATGTCTGCGAAGTTTCGTCCAATAGCGAGGTAAGCCTACATTTGGAGTGAAGACATCATACGAAACGTAGCTCCGTAGTTATAAAGATACGTAATTTGTTATAAAATAGTGATTTGTCCCGTAAAAAAGGCGAATAACATCGAACGTGAACCTGTAATACACACAGATACATGTAGGTTATTCAAAACTGGCAGACAAATTCCCGGTGTCGCCGACATCATGCGACCGAAAACGAGTAAGAAACATGAATAAATCAGCGTTTCGCATGTACTGCGTCAAACAGCGAATACGGTAATATTTACAGTCATTATTATTTGGACGACCACGACCCAGGCGGCCATTGCACCTACACATTAAAGGCACGCAGACACGGTTACTACTCGTGGCGCTGGAAGCGTCTGCTAACTGGTACAAGCCATGGCGAGACTGACCACATCGATTACTGTAGCGTGTGTTTAGTACCGAGACATACTGACACTGGGGCGCGATTATTCGCGCGACACCTGCAGGAAACGTCGCAGTGAAGTCCAATGAAGTACATATCAGTCTTCACGTTGCCATCGTCGGAAGGCATTTGTTAATACAATATATAAAATATACACAAGTTGAACAAAGCTAGTTAATTCTTGTGTAAAAAATATTCATATACAAATTTCCAATACAGACAATTTCCTTGAATATTATAACATGCCTGCAGAGGGCGCTTTTTCTTCTAAGTGGAATGGCTACAACGCTCAAAAATGCCTGAGAAATATCAGCAATGATAAAGTCGACCATTCGTAACACTGTACAAAGAACATATACTGGTGATCCGCGAGATATCCTGAAACAAGAAATATAAGGCATACTGTATGTGTAAAGATCTTCCAGTGTATGTAAACTCTGGCAATTCAATTGTTATTTGTCAATTTGTGAAGGCAAACAAAATTCGGCTCGACTCGCTTTCTCACGCTTTTTTCGTGCTTCGTTTTCGACTACCAATCGCGGCAGAGTCACCATGTTGGGGCGCATGGCAAGCATGTAAATTGCGTTATCCAGGACAAACTCCTCCCAGCTCACCGTTCTGTTAACAAACAATCACCATGTTATACGTTGATTTTTGGCCTGTTTTTTTAATTGGTTACTTTGTGGGCTTTGTTTCCCCTGTTTATTACTACCGCCACCAAACAACCTAGCATAGGGGCACAATGTGAGATCAGTTTCTTTCGTTCTAAAAAAGTGCAGTGAAAACAAGAGGCTTCACGACACTCACCTAGTCAGGTACCATATATTGGAAATGAACAACAGAAAATACCATTTGGATATGAAAAAGGCCAAAAAGGCCTAGAAACACTCGGGTATTAAAACAATAGGCCCTCGAAACACTCATTCACATATTAAAACAAAAGGCCAAAAGGCCTAAAAACACTCTTCTGGAACATAAAAAACAGTTAAGTTTGTTGGGGAAATTTTTTTTTGAGTAATTACAAACATGGCAGAAATTACCTGCCCATGGCCTGATGATATGCTAAATAAATCTAAAAGACACCAACCCAAAGATAATATTGGTCAAATAGGAGAGCTCAGCGACAAGCGGTTCTTGAGAAGATTTTTCAAGTAAAAATACCATAAATTAATTCCCCTTGGTCCGATGAAGACATGCTTAATAAATCTGAGAGACCAACCCTAGGAGTATATCTGCCAAATGGCAAAACTCAAAGATGAATGGTTCTTGAGAAGAGGATTTTTAAGAAAATGTTAACATCGAACGCACGACAGACGAAGTCAGATCAGACAAGCTCACAGAGCATAAGCTCCGGTGAGCTACTTAGTAAAAATGTGTACAGCAGTCCAGTGTGTTTGTATGGTGAATGTTTGTATGGTGAATCCTACCAGTCAGTCAGCCAGCCAGCCAGCCAGCTATCCGCCTGACATCTTCAATATTTAACATCGATTATCGCACAATGTTCAGTACCGC
>WURV02172447.1:0-14149 GCA_011762755.2 Epimenia babai | reverse complement strand
GAAAAAGAGTATTAAAATTAATCGCCGCTTATGCTTGATTATTCATATTATTTGTATTGTTACCTTAGATGGTAAATCAATTCCATCAGCGTCGTTCAAACATTTCGATTTCAAATCAAGTCCGATCGACTGTAACGGCAGTTATTATTGTATCGCTTTTTGTTTAGTAGGTACAATGTCATAACGCGATCAGATACCATACCCAGATACACTGAGGTGTGGTAGCGAACAGGCCAGGCTTTGAGTTAAAAATACCCTTAAAGCATATTTTGGGTTAAAATGAGCTGGCAGCAATGAAGAAAGTAGTCTCTCGTCAAATTTGCTAAGCTTTATTTTAGACGCCAAGACTCCAAGACGCCGTGCAGGGCGGCAGATACGTCAATTTCGGGACAATAACCACATAAACGTCAGCGATAATATGTAATACACACGCGCGCGCGTGTGCAAATATATATATATATATCTACATAATTTTGATTCTACGACCATTTTCTTTCAAGATCATCAGGCGAGAAGTATATGGCATTTAGGCATTTGATGTAAATAAATCAAGATATGTCATACGTATAAAAGTCAATAAATGAATATTTTTTATAATTAAAACTAGAAAATATTGTATATATATATGTGAATGCAATAAAATTGTCAATTGAAAACAAACTTGGTTTTAGGTTTCAGAATTAGCGATAGGACACTGTCGAAATATTTTATTTTCATGGAACGAAAAATTACTCGGAGATCTATAAAAGAAAATTCTTAATTTAAATTATAGATTTAATTCTTAAACAATTAAAATATTGTTTTAATACGAGGATCTCACAACAAATATATTAATTTATATCTATGGATAGATGACAATTGTTCGCGGACGTAGTCTTTATTTGATTAAATGACTAATGTTATACATGAGTAGAATTTTTACACATTAATTGAACGCTTAAGATAAATGTTCGTTCACTGACCAGACGCCATGATAACGTGAGAGCGCGATAGTTACTGCGCGTCAATACCGTATAACCTATATACTCTTTTGTTGGCGTAATTTTCTAATAAAATTCCAATTCTGTTCTACATCGCACTCGGTCGATTTAAAAAAATTACGCGAATAAATGAGCGATTTCACACACTACGTATTAAAAATTACGCGAATAAATGAGCGATTTCACACACTACGTATTTTTATTTATTTGGTTTATTCAACAGAAAAAAAAACATAATGCCACAATTTACACTACTATGTACATATAAAGGCCCAATTAAAAGTACACGCATAATTTTTATGCAACCAAATATGTACAAAGGGTTCCCTCATGTAAACACTGTTGAAATTAACTTATGGCTATTAACTTATGTGATCTCTTTTATTCAGTTACAGTTGTTTTATTAGGCCAACTTGCTGACTACTATATACTATCGATTCGCAATGATTTAACCCAATGTTCAATCTATGAAAATAAGTTGTATCGTTGTAATGGCGTACATTACGCGACTTGCTGCAAAAACTGATCCTTCAAATGCGGACAGCATTCTTGTTTATGGACGATAAAATAAATAATGGCACTGTCACATGTCGCAACTTTATACAGCTTTTAAAATATCGCCTGTCTGAAAACGGTTGGAAAGTATTAAAATCACAATAAACAAAAACAAATTCGTTTCATAGTTATAAATTTACAGTCTATAAATAAATTCTTTTATTACAATATCAAGATATAATAATCTTAATAAATCTAACTTTCGCCGTTTGACGACGTTCACTAGAATCAGGTTGGGCTTTGGCGTTTTGTTATAATTATATGCTTTTGTAATAACATATAAATTATTGAAATGCTATTTTTGATTTTGTCTATAACTCTTATAACAACAATGTTTTCACGTGTGACTAACAACCTCTCACAGAACGTCGGTGTTCTCAGCCTCAACACAGACAAGGGCAATGGACGAGGTTTTTAATTTTCTTTTATTAATAATTGTTTTAAAATTCGCGCCTGAAATATTGTCTCTTTACACCGTATATTTAGGAAATTTTAGATTTACCTACTTTTATAGAAGGTCTCTCTCAGTATTCAAGTGGTTCTGTATGCCGAGGGCACGGGAAAAATCACCGCTTTAAACGGGTACGAGTTCGAAATTTATCGCGTAAAACATCGCGCTTCGCACCTCGAGCGCCAACAGATGGATAAAACTCGTATCTCACGCGATCTCGCAGTGAAATATCGCTTCTCGCGATTTTTACGAAACATTTTAAGTCATATTCAAAAATGATCATTATTAGAAATCGGGAAATTTTCGAGTGAATAGTAATGTGTCGCCAACGTGCAACTTTGATCAGTTTACTTGTCTACGTTTTCCTGCGCGCGCACCGACATCGCGTCCCGGCATCCTGTCCACTTACTACGCTATTACAGCATTAAATGTGTATATGATTTGTTTTGAAATTGTCTCAAGTAAATCCTACTGTTTAAGATGTTTTAATCAATATGACGAGTCTATGCCCATATTTAAAACACACATTAAATACAATACAACTGAATTTAGCGTGTCATGTAATCTTTAACATTATTAAGTCAGCCACATGTATTTTCTCATAATATCACAACTCGCACGTGTGTTGTATTTTCTTCCATTCACAAAATCCAGTGAAGCCCGCTTATAGGAAAAATATCCTTCAATAGATTTGTTAGTTCCCAGCGTATTCGTGTATTTAACATCTTCAGAACAAGCTGAGATCAAACTGTCCCATCAGATGTATAATTTTTTCTGTGCATTTCTTTCAAGCTGAGATAAACAATCATGCCAGCATTAATAAGACATAATTTTTGAACAGCAACGGGTCGGCTCTATTAATTTGATGGCTGAAAGATGGTGATTGGAATTTGGATCTAAAAGTTAAAACGATGAAACATGTTGCTTTGAGGAAATGTTTAAGCGTTTGTGACGTTTATAGGTTAGTTCCCGGTAGTCGGTTGTAACGGTATGGTCGCGTACTTACCGACACCGTTGTACTGGTAGTGAGGGATGTTGTGGTAGGGTGAGAGGTAAAGCGAATATGGCGAGAGGCAGTGTCTCAGGTGACTAGACGGGATGAGACTCGGATTACCGGGCGATTCCAGAGGAAATGGATCAGACCTCAAACCGACTTGGCTGTTCTTGCGAAGTTGTTCGCTAGCGTAGTGGTACGGAAGGTATGGCATTCGGTAAAAAGGCGCAATTGGCGTCGGCGAGGTCTGTAGCATGTCGTGGGGCGGGCGGACAAGGCCCGTTTCGGGGGCGTAACGAAGATTCGTATCAAAAGCCGACATTACGGTACTTGGCGACGTTCCCAACCCCAGTTAGACAGTTGACGCACGGCGTAAAGTCTCGAACGATAAATCGGCGGGGCTCTTTGTCGCTTTTCGGCGTCGTTTAAAAATGCCACGCGTATAAAACGCTCGAATTCACTTCAATAACCTCCCGTAGCGCGATAAAATCAACGTCCCTATACGACAATAAGGCTCACTGATTATACATCAACAAGACTGCAACTTGACTGGTTGAGCCTGTTATGAACGCAAGGTTAACCGTCGGCGTTTTACGACCTCTGCCGTGCCCGTTAAAAGCAAAACTCACCAGACGATGAAAACCACGTCTTGCAGTAATATTTTCCAGTATGCAGTCACGCTCCAGCATTAGCAGGTGACTTACTGTTCGTTTTTTACAATTATGGTTCTGTTGTCATCGTTATTTTGTTGAATCAAATGGTGAAAGTACTAAGTTTTCGTTACTATATAGTTTTACTCACAACTCAAATACATCGAAGACTCATAACGGTAGTTCACGCTATTTTAACGACGGTAGTTGTCTTCCTTATTCCGCTATCGGCTCGCGGTACGACTGACGGACGTGGTAATAAGCTCAAGTAAGTTTTCTCTATTCCCTAGTCGGTGATATAAATCAGTAATCGACATAACTCCGCCAGCGAACATGCCCGCACATCGTAGACGAATGAAACGCGTCGTTACAATCATCTCATTTGCATATTCCTCCTCCGCTCTCACGTGACGCAGTAAATGGCGGTCTGGATATCGTCAAGCGGTGAAGATAGTGTTAAATTATGTGAGAATCGTTTGTGTCGTTAGTAGTCTAATAAATGACTTATGGCAGGCTTTTTACCATTTACCAGGGGACATTGAAAACTAACAGAACACTAAAGCTTTTAACAAAATACCGACAAAAAGATTTACCAACCAGAGGCATCATTGATATCCTTCTCGGCTGTGTAGGATATTTAGAAATTTAAATTTCATTTATTTGGGTAAAAGTATTTTCAAGGGTACATATATATATATATATTTCAAATTGGGAAGTACTGTCCAAATTGATACAAATTAACTTTAAATAACTTCAATGGGGTAGCCATTGTGGTTCTTAAAGTAAATTGAACAAATACGCACAGAAAAACCTTCATCTCCCGATAGAACTCGACCCAACGAAATCCACTTGAGCGATCTGGTGCTCTACCAACTGAGTCCCACTAGAGCTAAATGTTTTCTCTGTACTTCTCTCTCAAGTTAAATTGAAAATGAAATTTTTTATACATTCTCATAAAATTCGAATTCGATGTTTTTTTGTGATCAAATAGGATTTCATTAGAAAGTAGCCCGACCACGTCTAACATCTGACTTAACACGGGTCCTTAGTTCGATCTCGAATCCCATTTTCATCTTGACCCGCGATTCATGCGACTATTTGGTTTCTATAATATTCTTTATCGAATTTAGATAAAGCGATATCAGAAATTTATTATTTAATATGACCCCAAATAGTTCTACTAGGACATTTCAACAAAAAATCGCCGACGAAATATATATCGACGTAAATGTAAGCAATATTAAAAAATAAATAAAAATAGTATGGTAGCCTACATTGTTTGTGTCATTAAAATATTTCATTGATAATGTTTCGCGGGTTTTTCCTCTTTGGTCTGAAACAATAACAAAATCGTCATAAAAGTTTGCTTTAAAAATACCTATCTTCATTTTCGCTTTTAGACAAAACAGGAAACATGGAAAAAATCGCACGTGGCAGAACTCATTTATTACAGGTGATAAAATATATACAGGCCACTTAAAATTATGAAGCACAGTGTAGCATTTCATGGTGTTAGAATTCAGTACGAACACGATAGACGAACGTCCATCTACGAGAATGACACGTTTATGTGAAATAATAGACGATTCGACCACGCTAATCATCAAATGTGGAGCATGAAGCATGGTCGCCATTCTTATACCAAAAAAATTTCTCTAATTTATTTTGAAGTTATTTTTAGTGAAATGAAGAACACAACAACACTAAGAACAGAAAAACCTAACTCCTCACTATACGTTTATTAGAAGAACGTGAAGACCTCATTCCGAAGACCAGAACACTAGGAACAGAAAAACCTAACTCCCCACTATACGCTTGTTAATTAATTATGCAAATTATGAAACACCGATGAGTCAAAGTTCACTGACAAGATCCTGTGAAATTAAATGTACGAACTTCTCCAAATAACTTCAGGTATTTGTCAAATTATGCTGTTATCTATCAGAAAATCCTCCAAAAAATTCTGTATTTCTTACAACAGCGAAATGTTATTTGCCTGCTAAAAGTCACTGAAGTTATTTCCTTCTGGTATTCTCGTTCGCTCGTTGGGCGTTGTCGGAGGTAAGCGGGTTGCCAGGCGTGATAAAGAACGCATAAAACAAAGGAAATAGTCTAGAAGTAAACTGACTATAACATCACGTATACAGAGTGCTTACATATCTAGAGTGTATTTGACAGGTAAGGTAATAAGTACACTTTTATCAATCAAAGTGGTGTGTGTTAGCCATATCGTATAATACAAAGTGAAGGTAACACCTTATTACCTTCTTGACTAACTAAGATTATAATTAGCGCAAGCTTTCGTATACTATACAAGTATACTTCATCAGGTGCAATCAGGTTTGCACCTGATGAAGTATACTTGTATACGAAAGCTTGCGCTCATAATCTAAGTTAATCAATAAGATGTTACTTTCACTTTTCGTACTTTTATCAACATAATTAGATCTTTTACTTTCGGTACTATAATCACGATATAATCAGTTTATAATTATTATCTTTGATGTCTCGGTTGATTTTAGAAACTTAATACATAAAAATTAATGATCCGCGAGTAAACTCGGATATATAATCAAAATTTCAGTCGATCATAAGGTTGAGAGACAACGTCTTAATCCAACAACCGCTTCTTATCTCTTGAATTGGGAGTGTGACACACATTTTGTCGCGTTTGGAGACTTTTATCAAATCAACAAAAACATAGCTAAAATAACGTTAAACGTATAGTCGTAAACGTGACGTCTGTATTTTCTAATGCGCAATACCCTTAAAATGATTCGAAAATGGTCTCTTGGTTACTGGCACTCATAATTCTACTAAACGGATATCTTTTAACGCTATCTTGACCATATAGACGTAAATAATGCGCTTAAAGCTGCTGGGCTTGACGTTCGGACAATCTTACCGACTCAGAAATAACGCCTGGAGCGAGTCCGGGCGACGAACAAGTGGCGGTCAGTCCGTGCCGGACGCGCTGAAGAGAGCAGCAAGTGGTCGGCTGTGCATTAGCGAAATAGGCGCGCATTAAGTTCTCCGCTTAGAGGCGGTATTAGAGGATGAACGATGGGATGGTCGTGTCAGATACAGACTTGTTACCTTTTGCATTCGGCGCAAAGCGTTCAATACGTAAAGAGGCGTGATTGTCTTAACTTCTGGATACATCGTCACAAGCTCTGAAAGTACACTCGGAGCGTGTTATTTGTAAGAATGTGTATGACTCTACGTGTGTGAGTAACTGCGTGTATGACTATGTGTGTGTGTGTGTGCGCGCGCGCGCGCGCCTTACTGTTAACTGAAATACACGGAATTCAATTTGCCTCTGTATTGCTCTCTCCGTCCCCTGCATCTCTCTCTCTCTCGCGCACACACACACACACACACACACACACACGCACACACACAGCACCACCACACGATGGGTTGGCGGTCGTGGGTTCGGGTCAGACTAAATTCTCGATTATTCTGGGTATTTTTCTATCTGTTTCTGTATTTTAATCACGAACAATGATTTCCCCCCTACTAACAACGTGCATGGGTGGGGGTATCCAGTGTAGTTCTATAACCACAATCTTTCTTTTACTTACGTTATTCAATATCAATGACATTCGGAATGAAAAAAGTTAGGTTGACCTATATAATCATAGTTAATGATTTTAATTAATGTCGATCTAACTACGCGCGAAATATATTGTAAATATCCTCGTGACGTATCTCCAATATATGTATATATGCAGTATGGGGTAGCCACTGTTCCGCTATAAATACAGGGGCCATGTGAAGAAAAGACCTTGTCAATAGCAGGGCTCGAACCCACGCCCTCGAGATTATCGGTATGGTGCTTCTCTATTAGAGACTATAAAGATGAAGGGCAACACCTTTTATATAGACTAACTGGTTTATTGATCACAAGCTTTCGCATAAGCACTGTGCTTCATCAGGTGATGAAGTGATCATCATCAGATGATTATGATCAGTAAACCAGTTAGTCTATATAAAAGGTGTTGCAATTTATCTTAATAGTTTCTATTAGCTAGACTAACACGGCTACCCACCCTTATACTTACATAATCTCTATTAGAGGACATGGTTTCAGGAGCCACAAGGTACACGGTTTTACCTGCCCATCTTATCAAGATTCGTGCATATATTATATTACGAATGAAAAAAACTCAATACTTAAGTCGGTTCTTATACATTAGTAGCGGATTTCTAGTTATGAATCAGAGAAATTATTTGATATCTTTCGATGTCTCTGATGTTGAAATGATAACAGACAATATACGCAATGTTCTTTTACTACGGAGCCCGGTCGCTGTTGACAGAAAATGACATGGAAACATCTGTTACTTTGAGATTATTAATATTGTCCCGGTCATCTGATTCGGTCACGCACGACTTGTGAGCCGGGCGTAATAAACGCCGATCATGCCCGTGACTTACACACCACTCGCGATTAGACACCCCACAATCTTTCTAATTCAATTGAACCGTGATTAGAGAGCCGGCAAACCACAACAGAGCGATTGTAATCCAAGAAAATCTTCGCTTAATCACGTTATAGACTTCACTAAAACCAGATGCGGTAAATTTGCATGATGATTTTTATTTGCATATTTTAATTTACATATCCAGTCTGACCGTGATCTTAATCACTAGAATAATAACGGACGTGCGTCAGATAATTAAAGCGATTTAAGGGCGGGCCATTCAGATAGTCTTACCTTCACAACCGTTAGACATTTCAGAAGAAATTTTTTCGACTGAATGAGATTAAAATCCATGCAGGCTGTTGTATATTGAAATACTACTTTAGGGGCAAAAATACAATATGCTTTTACGGGACCAAGAACAGAACCCAAAACAGTTACGTCCAAAGGGGATGCCCCGTACAACTACCATGCAAGGGACAGTGCAAGACCCTCACTGGGAGACCTGTATACCCTTTAAATATTATTTCACAATTTTGAAGGTTTTTAGAAATTTTGTCGGGTCGACGCTCGTGCCGAAAAATTCGTAAATTTTCAATTGCGATTTTACCATGTACGACTGCTGCATTTGGATAATTTTAGTCAGAATTGCGACACCTCGTGTAAATATGAAAAACGACATAAGTAGCGAATAAACCACGATCCTGCGTTTATTTATATATCGTAAGAAATATGTTTCTAGCGAATTTATGCAAGTAAGTCGCAGTTAGAAATATTAAACGGTCGTTAGAGCAATATCAATTATATATTAAATATGTCGCCGGCCATGTGGCGATCATTATGACTGTTTCGCATCAAAAGTCGCATAATTGCATTGTCGTAAGTTCTTCTATCGATTCGATAATTTATACTAATTTAGCGTAATATATAGCACGGTATCTGCAATTGTTCTGCGCTGATATCGTTTATTAATATCTTCGTAATACGACTCTGACACTCCCACCAACGCGTGATTTTTCGATTTTTGGAAATTTCGACTTGTTATTCTCTCCGTGGCATTGTACGCGAGTTTACATCTTGTTTCGAATGAAAGAGGATGTTGAGGTGGATTGGTTGAGTAAATAATTGTTTTATGTAATATAAACAACTCGATACCACTGATGGGACGGGATGCTAGCACCTACAGAAATACGACAGCGTAAAACACTAAAGTAGTATAATGTTGATGTAGCGTTAATGAAAGCTAGCAAGCTAGCTACGATAGTTCATGAATAACAAAAGTAAAATATTCAGAAAATACCTGTGTTTCGCCGATCGCTTGATTGATATGTCATTCTGTTTCCTTATCGTTGCAGCATACAATTAATCATTCTAAAGAACAAGGAAAAGAGTCGCTGAGAAATCGCATAAAAGGGGGCATCAGCTTCTGAGGACCGTCTTAACGAAGGATCTCAATGCCTAAGATTCGCCTGGTTGCAGCGGTCAAGGATTTTATGTTCAGAACAAACTCACGCTAGACACTTCTAGACCTCTCGACCCTGTAGTAGCCTTGAATTAATGCCACTAAGTTATACGCTCACCCCGCTGGCCCGGTATCGTATCTCGCATTGCATTCCGAGTTCCTGTGTTGACATGCATTTTATCATTCATCTTAGTTCAAATGCACATGTATGTATGATTTTTTGGCACTAGTTGCCTAATAAAACATTCTCTCTCCCTCTCCCTCTCCCCCTCTCTCTCTCTCCTTCTTTCCCTCCCCCTCTCTCTCATACAAATGCTTCGACGACACAGCGCTTTTATCAAGGAATCTGCGAATTCAACCTGGTTTCTCATACGAAGCGTGTCCGCTTTGGGGATCGTGAATTTGACGCTGCGGTACTTTTGCGTCATTTATGCATTTCTATCAGAAATAGCCACATTCTACAACATACTACTGTTATCTAATTTTAAAGTAAATTCAAAACGCACTCATTTCCCTTCACTTACAAAACACAATCAATTTATTCCCGATTCTAATTTGTATTCATTTTGCAGGTTGTCAAGTTTGATACTATAATAACGAATGGGCAACCCGTGGCTTAGGTGTTTGTTGCTCAATACTCATTCTTCCTTCGAATCGTAGCTTAGTGAAATATGTCGTCTTAAGCCGTATCTATAGTCGGCGGTTTGTGTAAGTTTTTGTTTTCAAAAATAACGAATCATTCTAGAGAAGTTGTCGCAATCGTTCTGAAAATAGGCGCATTAAGTGAATAAGAAATCGCATTTCAAGCATCTTGGTAATATGCAGGAGTATAACTGGCATTCGAAGGTATATAAATAATTTAATATATTATGAAAATGTATTTTATGTCATGACATACCTATGAAGTCTGCTTTATAGTTAATTGGCATATGATTAAATGATAAATTATAAATTCAATTAATGTTCCGAAAATGGGTGTTCTTAGCAAATTCGCATGTACGATTTGTAAGGACCAGGTTCCTCCGGTTTTTGTTTATATTGCCATTTCAATAGAATTACCACTCGACCATCCTACCGGACCTAATATAAAACAATTACGACCCTTTCTCTCAAATTCTGCTCGAACTATCAGATATATCGAGGGAATTGATTCACGCTGGGGTTGGCAATTTTATTACAAGTATTTTGGATAAAAACAGTAAAACACCTTCATCGGGTCGTTGTAAATAATTATAGGGCTGAAAAGTACAACATTTACAGACTGCAAATATTAGAGCGAATAAAGGCCCTCACTCGCGGTTTACAATGAATGTTTATAGCAGCTATTCATCGTAGATACAATAACTTCGACGGGATGAAATAGAAGGTCTACTCCAGAAAGCGGGGATAAATGACTTGCTGGGGATCACCACCACAAAGTCGACAGATAGGTTAATCCGAACCCGCGACCTTTCGGTGACGAGTCTCGAGCTCTCCTCACTCGCCTATAATTGTTACCCTCATTTGGGGCGTGTAACGCTATTAGACTACGAATTAGAATATGTCATAATATATTTATCTTTATAATTACCACTCGTTGTTTTGGGCGATTATCGTACTACGTGCCTATGCTCCATGTACAAATAAAATAAAAAATGCCAGGGCCTTTCAAACCTGCCTTTGTGTGCGAACACTCATGTCTCAAGTGTCAATGTGTTCCACGGTTTTAATGTTCAGTGTCAATACTCCTACCGTTTTCCCCTCTTTTATTTGTCAATGCGTATTTTTTATGCGTGCGTCGGATTGTGGATAAAATAATATTTGAATTTCGTCTGCGAGACACCCTTCGGCACGCCATGTTCGCACATTATGAGACTATAATCATTAAGGCCGAGAGAAAATACGATATATGAAGCCATTAACCAGCAAAGCCGTCGGTGACTCTTCACGCTTGCTGCGCAGGTGACAGAAGCCAGATGTCGGAACACGAAATGAAACCACTTAAAATTCCTACGAAGCGCCGATCTAATGCAACGCGACGGAAGAGAGCTCCGCCCAAACGCTCCTGTCAACGTACGGTGACCTGTCACGGCGATATCACCAGTAGGTAAAGCGTATCCCTTTCATGTCTTATATCATCGATAATGCAAATCAACTTCAAAGTGTGAAATAAATATCTCACGCATTCATTAACATACAGGTCTCTGGCGAGATAACCCAGACGGAATAACGTGAATGTGGATCAATGGGTGACTTCCCCTTTTTGGTCTAAAACCCTTGGTACACCTTTGACATCGCGAGGAACATTTGCACAAATACAACCTAATGACCGCTCTAGCGCTCAAAGTCTCACCTGTGATTATCGGTACTATAACATTGAGAATTATAATAATTATATTTCATACAGAAAACGACTATGTAAACAGAAGGGGCTCTAGACAATGTCAAGATATCTTATAATTCCACAACAAAGCATATTGGGATCAATGATGTGTGTGTGATGACGAAGGATAGTAGTCTGATACTCGTTTGTATTCGAGATATCTAAATAATATAAACCGTTCCAACGGTTCTGTTTTGTAGAGAAGATCAATGGAAATACAGTAAATAAATCAAGGGAAGTAAACAACTTTTCATATACGATCATGGTGTAGGGGCAGTAACTCAATATAAAAGTTTTCCGGGCTGTAATCAAAGGGGAGTAATAGCATTGTCGATTTGGGATTACTTCACATGGCGAGCACACTGAGATTTGGAAGATTGAGAATTGGAATATTTGTAAAACACAGTAGTATCCATTGCTAGCGCATAAATTTTCGGTATCAGAACCGGTTTGACACGCATGGCTTTTTGATGATTTATTTGCTACAATGATAATTACAAACGCGGTGCATTATTATCTCCCGTTTTACTATAAAATTAATTAACTTTTGTACGATTTTCTTCTATTATCTTCTTACACCAATGGTAATAATATATTCACTGTTTTGCCATATTAGGCTGCTGGACATACAAAGAGTTGGTTAGATATTCATCGTTCTAACTTTTCCAATAGACCTCTTGTATAATGACTCGGAACCCTGTTACAATACTCAGTATGAGTAGCTGTATGAGTCTTGTGAAGTAAAAAAAGCGAGCAAGTAAAGTTAAATACCTTTTTGGGGCGCGGTAGATAGTGGTAGGAGGGCGGTAGCCTTAAGCTAAAAGTCGCGGTTTCGAAATCGAAGATCGACGTGTCGATGGTATTGTGTCTGCGCTGAATACCTATCAGAAATATTGTAAACCGCAGAGATATCCTTTATTGTCGGTTACTTCGAGTCAATAACATTCTCGTGCGATGTATGCATGCACCTAATTATAGGCTGATTACTGCAGTAATCGTTGTCTGGGATACCCTTGTCCCTATACAAAGGTAGCCTACGAATGTGGTTAACACAACAATTGGATTAGTGTGAAAAATCCTACCCATAGGTGTACGCCAAAATAACTTACTTATAGGGATGGCTACTCATTGGGAAAATTCCCGATATACATGGAATTCGCGTTCAATGTTCATAACACAGCATAATATCATTGATGTAATTACAGTATAACAAATCACTTGTTATTTTGGACTAGTCTGTATAACCCGCTGTTTGAAAAAATTAAAAGGCATACAAATAAACGACTTAGAAAAAAGTTGCATTATAAGTATTTCGAAGTCTGGTCTTTCATCTTGTGAGGTGGCCAGTAGAAATGAGCCTGATAGAAAAGCGGTTAATATGTGGTGAAAGAGATATCAAGAGGAACACGATTGCAAGAGGAAGACTGGATCCCGGAGACCTTGACAATCGACACGTAGACGTGACAGACATCTGTCGTGACTGGCACGTCGAAATCAATTCCTCAACGCTCGACAATATCGACAAGAATGGAGAAATGTCACTGGAGTATGTATCGGCATATAATGTCTGTATAAACGTATCTTCTTTCGGGGATATCGATCTCGCCGTCCATTAGTGCGCATCCCACTTGGAGTCACACACATCGACGGCAGTTCGGATTGGGCACACGATGGACGTTCCAGCCTTGGAAACGAGTAATTTTCTCAGATGTGTCGCGGTTTTGTTTATATTTTAACAATAGCAGGATACATGGGCGACGTCAACAGCCTGAATATCTTCTCCAAGACCGTATCGTGGAACACGACCGTTATGGAAGAGGTAGTGTAATTGTTTGGTCAGGCATCATAAGTCACAGCCGAGCTGAGCTTATTTTCATACTGAACATCATCCGTCCTGCCATTGTCGCAGGCACATATAGACGGATTCATTTTTCAACGGGACAACGCAAAACCTTAGACAGCCACAAACTCGATTACCGTTTTACACGATGCTGGTGTCACTGCCTTACCTTAACCAGCCACGTAACCTATAAAACATCTCTGGGACGTCTAAAGTGTACTAGTCGTACGATTTGCGACCAGGAACTATACACCAACTGATTAACTGCCTAAAAGTGGCGGAATACTGACACGGCAATCATTAGAAACACTCTCCAAGACACAGTAGTCTCAGTAGACTTAATGTGGGTGTAAAAAGATCTATACATCCTACTAATATCTTATGATAACCAAAATGTTACATTGTCCAATGCCATTAATACAATGTAA
>WURV02172436.1:0-14150 GCA_011762755.2 Epimenia babai | reverse complement strand
ATTTTTCATGTTGTAATGTATTATTGCATTTTACTGATTTGGGGATTTCCCGACTTCCGACTGATTTTGACATGGTGAGTCTCAAATATATCGTGAAAATCGTACCGTTTCTTCCTTAGTTCTCTCGCGATCATTAAGTCCTTTTCTCGCGAAGCAGATAGTTTAGCGGTGAGTGCGCTAGATGCGTAATCGAAAGGTCACGTGTTCGCGGCTGCTCGTCGTTCGGCTTTCTCGTGATGATCTGTGGCATGTTGTTCATCCCCCGATTGATGGAGTAGGCTCGTCTCTACTATGGAGGATGCTTGGTATCAACCTTCCTGGGTGGTTTACACGACAGTTGTGGGTATTGTGTATGCGCTGAATGGCTGCCAGAAATTGTAAGCTGTATTTCCATTGATGAGACATTATTTTTTCACTACCAGTCAGCTCTATATGTCACTGTACTGTTATGTTTTCCATAATTAGTCGTTAGATATATAATCAATCATGAGAAGATTTTTCATGCACTCTACCCTGATTCATCGCTTTCTGTATTAGTCATGGCGTGTAATGTATCTCGACTAAATGCGCTATGACTTCTATTAACATTAAAAATACATGAAACATCAGTAAAAAATTTTGCTCTACTGGTCGGCCATTTTGACGAAATTTCCCTACGGATTCTACTACATAGTATTTAGGCATATTATTGGAATATACAACATTCATGTATTGAGTAAAACAGTGAAATATGTGGAAATTACTTAAACAATGTACATAAAATACTTTTCGATATCACCACAACAAGTGTGGACTGTGCACTACTAATATATCAACTTATATTCACGTATTAATAACAATAATAATACATTTTTTTCGGAAGCGCCCTAATAACTAGGCGCTTATATATATTTCGTGTGGTAACTAATTTTACAATGTACATTAGTTGGCACTAGTTACACACACATATATATTGCATATCCAGGAATATATTAGATGTATGTGAAAGAACGCTGTTTTAGAAGAGCAGGATCATAGTGCCTGATGATTTGTTGTTTTTTATGCCCAGACGAACCTCAGTCAAAACCACGACGCCGTTCACGTGTACCTTAGCCGCGCGGCCGGCGTCATGGTCATACACTCGGCTCTGATCACCGGCAGTGCGCCCAAGTTTCTCCTCGAGATGCCCAAAGTTCGCCTACTCTTCTGTCGACTTGTCGTAAGCGATTACTATAAATGAAGAGTTACTCTCGGCGCGATCGTTACGGCGATGAATGACTGCGGCGACCGGAGATATCTGCGGCTATTCTGATAGTGATCAACATTTAAAGGTCCAAGGAAGGGCACATATATGATTCTTATGGTGACTTTGACCGGTCCCCCTTACAGTGTTTTTTGTTTGAGGAAGGTCGCGGAGCCACCCAGTCTTGTGCCGCTTAAATAGCTAGTCACATGATTAATCATTATTTCCTTTTTTCAATATCTGTTCTACTTTCCACTGTATTCAACATTGTTATCTATTTCATGCTCACTGTAAATGTACATAGTTGTATCTTACATTGACCTATATTACCTGTATACTGTTAGGTGTTAATTTTATATAATTTAAGTAATTACATTATTGTCTTAGACCAGTAGGCTATTGTTTCATATGAACTGTGTTTGACAGCTCTGCTAATAACTTTAATACACTTTAATAATAAATTTTATTTCATTCTACGTATGCTAACGCTAAAATGTTAACCCTTAATTCGCCAGATGTGCATCCTTCTGACTGCGGTGTACCTATTCACGATGTCTTCCCACGGTCTACTCACCATATCCGCCGTCCCACGCATCCTCGTACTCCCGTCCCTGTGGGGCTTCAACGCCCTCTCGGGCTACCTCTTCTCCCGATACGGTCAGCTCAAGTGACCACCATCCGCTAACACCGTGGCAGCACATAAATCACCGTGGCAGCACATAAATCACCATGGCAGCACATAAATCACCATGGCGGCACATAAATCACCATGGCGGCACATAAATCACCATGGCCGCACATAAATCACCATGGCCGCACATAAATCACCATGGCCGCACATAAATCACCATGGCCGCACATAAATCACTAAATCTCCATCACTTCATCAGTCGACAAAATTTGATCTCAAGACAAACGCTGCACATCAACCAACAACAACAACATAAAACGACGCCCATCGAAACGGCTCTACAGCTGCTCCATTTAGTTGACACACCCCCGCCGAGATTTCTGGAGGGGGTGGCACCCTGCGCTCCTCTCCCACGTCGCTATAGCCGTATGGGTAATTATAGAATCAATCGTGTGCTTTATAGCAATATATAATTTTCGTTGCACGCACTGTTACCGATTTGTATCAACCTTTGGTAGAACCGCGCATTTGAACCAATCAGAAAACACCCTAGCCGAAAAACAATTCTACTGCATATCCCGATTCTGAAATTGAGTTATAAACGTCCACTTGCAACAGTTCGGCTGCGCAAGTTGATTGTCATATGTAGGTCAGCATTATATTCAGATTACGAATGAGGGGGGTGGGGCATGGCCGATCCTCAAGGGCAACCCGTTTCTTGGTTAGACCAGCTCCTAGTGCTACATTTCTCCTATGCAATTTCATCACAATTTTCATCCGTAATGCCATTCATCATGTCCTATGTATGACTGCTGGATGTATAAAATCATTTTTCACTGTTGTCACGCGTCAGGGTCAGGTCATAATTCAAGCATTTAGCCTATAGTTGTTATATTAGAACTATTATATTTTTTTTGTAATAAAGTTTACATAGAATGTAAACAAATCGGATTAAATTACCATAATTAGTAAACGCCGTTTCGTATATGATTCATTATAATTACGCGATTTAGGGTTAGAGTTAGTTGGCAAATCGTGATTTTTTTAGGTGACTTTGCTATCGTGTACCAAATCATGGTTACAGTACTTAAGGTCAAGTGGTCATCACTTTTAAAATATCATTGCTTTTGTCCCGTTTGCTCAACCATCTATATCTTTTTAAGTTTCGGTTTCCATCTTATAAAATGTCATTTCGTCGCGATTTTCATACCATTATGAATTGCGTGCTTTTTGGCAATAAAGATTTCTAATTCCACTTTTTTATCAATGCCATGACTGATACATCCGTATACCACACGTATCATCGATACCATGTCCAGTATCGCTGTCTGTATTCTGTATACAAATGTCGAGTTTTAATATTGTATAGTTAACTAAAACCGCTTGATGTTATTTTTATTGCTCCATTATTTTATCGGTGTTGTTCCCGCGCTCATATTCGTAGTCGCCTAAATATCTATCGAGTTTAATCAAGGATCGGTATCGTAGCTTAGGGCTAATTTTAGTATACGCATGTATATAGCTTATTTGTATATACACACTACACACACATATATACGTCATATATCGCCTGTATATTTCGTAATTCTATGTGAATTACGTGATTCTCTGATCATGTTTCGTGGTTTTGTGCTATTCTTTACAATAACTGCTTCCCTTCAATATTTTTTCCAGTTAGGTTTATTTTCGCATTTGACTCATAAAAACATCCTATTTTTCTCCAACATAACGACCTTCATTCAACCTTGATAATTGCCGATTCATGGTACGCGAGTAGAATAGCGGGTTGATTTTTCATTCGTAAATGCTGATTTTTATGCGCTCTTCAAAGTGAATTTTTATGTAATCTACCAATGAAATATACACTAAAGGTATTTCCATACAAATGGGCTGTGTTCGGTGAATACCTGTTAACACGTTGACTGCCGTACAGTAAATTTATACTATAACCTTGATCTTTGCCTTAGCATGATGTTAAGAGAGTTCGCGGAAATCTTTTACCAACGTAATAGCGCATGATGACATGTGCCACGTACAACAAAAAACAATACCATTAAATACTCTTACCAGAAGCACACTACTATAACTAGTGTATTACATATGGGAGTAACCCCCCATTGCAGTCAACGTGTTAAGATCATGTGGTATTGGTATTATGCATTTTACCGATGAAAACCACAGACTTGAGCATCATACTATTTGACACTATCAGAAGATGAATGTATCCATACGCTTTAGCATACACATTAATTTCGTAGCTTTTAATATACATTTTATTTTTAATTACAAAGTATTACAAAGTCCCCTTTCACTAGTTTTTGGCAATGTATTCCTGTACTCATGATATCTGTTGAAAGCCTCCTCGGCAGCATTGTCCTGATAAACGCAGGAGTACATCGTCCATAATTTAGTCCCTCTGGGCAGCATTTTGTAAAGGAACCAAGCATTTCTGTATTAATATTTTTTAAATAAAATATCCGCACAAAAAAAGAACGTGGAGTTGTATTGGTTGATTTTTGATGGCATGCGATACATACCGCAGAACTGCACACAAGCAAAGCTAACTATATGGTATCGTTTGGCTGTCTTCAAATATTTAAGACTATGTCGTGACTTCATAATGGCGTATCCTAAGGAACAAAAAGAGATAATCGACGCAGCCGGCCCAATTTGTGAATTAAGAACTAATTGGATGGATTTTTAGAACATGCCAGTTGGTGTTTTATACCCTAAATATAGAATTCTAGTTGGCGCCGATTACTCGTCGCATGTTCATGTATCGTCGGAGTTAACTTTTAGGACGTGCAAGTTCCCCGCACTATAAAAATCCCGACTTTGGTGGTGTCTCTGCTTTTGTAGCCTTCATCCAGGCACTACGATCCTCGGATACGGGGTTATGGCATCGTGGGGTGTGTCTATTAGTTTTCCCAGCTATTGCCTGTCATTTAGCCTCTCTACGGAGGAATGACTAGGCTGTGTTGGCCCAGTGGCTGGCCTATGATGGATGGTCACCAACGCGTCACCACCTATTCACGTCCCGCTCGGCTTGATATCACTTGACCATGCTAACGATGTCACCTACTACAGCAAGCCACCATCTTTAATGAGATACAACCGTATATAACGGTTATAACGGTATATAGTTTGCTTTAACGGATACAAATCCCCATATAGTTTTAACCAACGTCAGTGATTGGCCCGTAATGTTCAGGAATGTCTCCCAAAAGATTCATACGATTTTTCTTCATAGGCTAGTCAGAATTATTGATAGCTGTTCGTATTGACCTGATCGCAGTCATGTCTCTGAGTTTTGAAACATTGATTTATGGAGTTTTTATGCGAACTTTTACTTTACGGAGTGTTTCTTGGGCGGCGATTTCACGGTAGACCTATGTTTGCTTCCTATTTTAAACAGTCAGCGCCACGACACATCTCCCTATATCAGCTTCTCTAGTGATTAGACTACATTTCTCTTCTGAAAGACGTTTTTGAATCATTTAGACTGGATCATACAGTGTTAAGTGTTTCGTTATCGTAAGCCCATGTACACAGTGAAATGTAATAACAATAGAACATATGTAATGTTCCCTGTATTAAATTTACTTTTTGTTCTATTCAAGGAAATAACCTACTGAATTGAAACCAAAAAACTTCGTGCGATGGTGATAGTATGGTGCTACACAGCTACTCATAAACTCATAGGGCGTTACTTGCATTAATAGCGTGCTGCCGAAAGCGTAACGAGGTCATTTAAATTGGGCCGAAACGCCAAGACACTTGCCGGTGCCTGCATAGTCCCTGTCTTGCAAAACATGGGTGCTATCTTGGTCTTAGCGAGCACCGCAATCATGATGCCATGCTCAGTACCGGCAAAATGAACGTATCCAAAGCTGAAACCGGAGGCTCACGAAAATTGGTCGATTAAATCGACGACATGTTATTCTTGGATGCACGCGAATTAGTGCAGTAAAATGAAAAACAACATTTGAGGTGATCATTACCAACCATTATCGATGAAACAATGGTTTACTAATAGTAATAGTCACTAAGTCAGTGTTACTGGCCTGCTACTACTAGTACTAGTAGTGACTAGTATCAAATATAATTTAACTGGAATTTTGGGCAAAATGAACTAGTGCGATCCGCCGATGTTCCGCTCTGACACTAGCATATATTCTAATGCTAAGCCTAACCCGGATCACACTAGTTCGCAGCCGAATTTTGTATAGAGACGCGTAAAAATGAATACATCCAATGTCAATGTCAGTGCGAGTGATAAAATATGTATTAGAGCTCAATCATAAGCTTCTAGATTACATGGTTTGGATGGTACTGAAATAATTAACTATTTACTCTAGAATATTTACATTGTGAGATATGTTACTGATAATGCGCGGAGGTGAATATTATAAAAGTAATTAAAAACTTCCGTAAAGGGGTCTAGTTAGGGACGTAGGGCACTACTCTGGGTAGTCCTTGTCATGTGGATGTGTTGGGGGTTCTTCACCTTGATGTGGCTGTGCTGCTTTCTGGATAATTTCTATGCTATAGACTCTGGCATCCGCTTTTCCGCTATCTGGTCATCTCATTGTAAAATGTCAGTATCCTTCAATCAAAGGCTTAACAGGTCAGTGGTCTAGCCAGACTCGGTGTTTTTTTTCACTAGGTTTGTTTTCCTTACCCCCACCCTTCATGTATGTGAGGCTAATCAATTCATATTGTTGAACTGTATTCCTTGTATTTCTAGTTAATCATAGTAACCCTGTTTTATTTGTAAAGTGTCTTTGATAGCCATTTCTTGGCAGTCACTATAAATCATTTTTATTTCATTTCATTTAACTATTGTGTTAGACTATGATTTAACTTATATGTACTCTCTATTGTGTTATACAATATAATTAGTTATTACACAGAATGTATGTAGGCGCTGGACATATTAGTTATTCAGGCACCTCTAAAACAAATGAATGAGAATTATTTTGTTAACCACATATGCTAGCGACGTAAAGTGTCGTCAACATCATCTTGTCATTATCGACTGAGGGGTAACTCAGCACTCTAAACCAAGCTTATTACTGTTGCTATTAAAGGACTAGGAAAGGCCTACACAATGATTACCTATATAATAAAGCCTATTAAACTCGATCGATACATCGATGGCTATGAGTTAATATTTTTTTCAGACTGATTATCCGCGATGTTTTCTATATGCAAGCACAGTTACCCCGCTACCGGGATCGAACACGCGATCTACTGCAATTTCTTTTCGTCCGGCGAGACAAATTTAGTGACGGCGAGCGTGAACTGCTTGAATGTTTACCGTTTCAACGAAGATGACAGCTCGGATATCGCCGACGACACTCAGACGACGCTATGTAAACTCGAGTGTATGGCCACCTATTCTCTGTTCGGAAACGTAATGAGCATGCGCAGTGTGCAGTTGCCAGGGGCAACGCGTTGTGTGATCTTGCTGACATTCAGAGATGCCAAGCTCTCCGTCGTCCAATATGATCCCGGTATGTTGGCCATAAATAATGCATGTAAAACTTGAGAGACATTTTCTGTAAATTGTATGTCTGCAAATAGACAAAATTTCTGTCACTTCATTTTTTTGCAGTCAGTCATTGCGAAATGTTTCCTTTTTAATAATAAATAGGAACACATTTTCTACCTATTAATAAAAATTATTTTTTATATTACGCAAAATTCATCAAGTTACTAAATGACATACACCTTACTTATTATTAAGTACAAGAATAATAAAATTTTATTGGCGAGTGAGAATTGAGTTGAAACACAGTATTCAACTGAGCATAGGGGGAAATAACCAACATTTCACATCACGTATATAGATCTTTGTGAGAGCAGACGAAGTTTAGTATAAGTATGTTTACATTTTCTCCAAAGCTATTGACACTACATATATATCGTATAAAACAAAATTCTATTTTGCCTTATGATAATTATCAATAATAAAAGTCCTCAATTAAATTATGATATTGTTGCTTTAGACATGTTTTTCAGTGAGTGACTCCAGTTCGTTATTTTTTTAAAAGCGGGAAAAGGTTTTTGGTGCTACTTTATAATTAAATGTCAGTCACACGTACAATTTTGCCTTGTTATGTCCCTAAGATACTTTTATAATAACCCATTCAACGACGAATTGTTCTCAATATTCAAGAAGGAAAATCTAGCTCGTTTCCTATTGTGGAAGGCGCGGAAAAAATCCTCGGCTTGTGCTGGTTCGAACTCGCAACCTCTTGCATGAAAGGCATCGCTTCGAACCCTGGTACCACTGCCGCTAACTTTATATAATGATATAATTTATTATTATATATTAGAAATGGCTCTTAACTCAAAAAGATTCGTGAAGGTAACTCTGACTCTTAATTTCTACGAAATACGAGCTAAAAGGATTACTGGATTTCACAATTCACCATTACAGCATCACGACCGGTACTAAATAACTGCATGGCTAGAAATTATGACTGTACAAAATACCGAATTTTTTCAGATACGCACGATTTACAAACGTTATCGCTGCACTATTTCGAAGACGAGCGAGTCAACATGGGTCTGTCGGAGAACCTCGCGATCCCGACGGTGCGGGTCGACCCCGACGGTCGCTGCGCCGTTATGCTCTTCTTCAACAACCAGCTCGTGGTTCTCCCGCTTCGTCGCGACGTCGCTACGGACGATCATCAGACGAGCGGCTCCCCGATCTCGTCGTCGTATATCATCGACCTGTCCAAGATGACCGACTGTATCGACAACGTGTTGGATATCCAGTTTTTATACGGTTACCACGAGCCGACGGTGTTCGTACTGTTCGAGCCCCATCCGACGTCGTACGGGCGTGTCGCGATCCGAAACGACACCTGTCAGATCGTGGCTATCTCCCTCAACATACAGGACAAGGTCAACCCGGTTATTTGGTTCCTCGAAGGTCTCCCGTTCGATTGTTTCCGCGTTTTAGCCATACCCAAACCGATCGGGGGGGTGGTCGTGTTCGCGGCCAACAGTATGATTTATTTGAATCAAAGCGTCCCCCCGTACGGCGTGTCGCTGAACAGCATCGCGGACGCGTCGTCGTCGTTCCCGTTGCGGCAGCAGAAGGACGTTTGCCTCGCTTTGGACAGCGCTCAGGTCTGTCTGATATCGAACGATAAAATCGTCGCGTCGTTGAAAGGGGGAGAACTGTACGTGATAACGCTGGTCGTCGACAGCATGCGCAGCGTTCGTAGCTTCCATTTCAGTAAAGCGGCGTCGAGCGTTTACACGACCTGCGTCATCCAATGCGATGATGGCTACTTATTCCTCGGGTCGCGTCTCGGAAACTCGCTCTTGGTGAGGTACGCCGAGAACTCAAAAAAATCGGACGTGGTCGAACCGCCGGCGAAGAAGAAGAAGTCCGAAACGACGGGATCGAACGAATCCGAACTACTTCAGCTGGATCCGGAGGCGTTGGATGTATACGGGTCAACAGACGCGCAGAGCGGGACCACAATTACGTCGTATACCTTCGAGGTGTGCGACAGTTTGTTGAATATAGCTCCGTGCGGCGATTGTACGCTCGGCGAGCCGGCGTTTTTGTCCGAGGAGTTCGCCTCGAGTGAGAAACACGATTTGGAAATCGTTATCGCGTCCGGATACGGGAAGAACGGATCTTTGGCCGTTCTGCAGCGCACGATTCGTCCTCAGGTCGTCACGACGTTCGATCTACCGGGCTGCGTCGATATGTGGACGGTTTTCGGTCGAACGCCTCAGAGCGTCGAGGATTCCACGTCGAGGGTCGCAAAAGATGCCCCGAGCGACGATCCGGAGAGTTCGGACACGACCGTGGCGGCGGCGAATGTCAGCGACGGTCACGCTTATCTGATTCTGAGCCGCGGCGAATCGACGATGATTCTGCAAACCGGGCAGGAAATCACGGAGTTGGGACAGAGCGGATTTAGTACCCAGACACGGACCATATACGCCGGAAACATCGGCGAAAACGACCGGTATATTCTACAGGTCACGCAGATGGGGGTGCGTCTTCTGGACGGCACGGAGCAGTTGCACCATATCCCCATCGATATCGGTTCGAACATCGCCCAGTGCTCCGTCGCCGACCCGTACGTTCTGCTGATGAGCGAAGAAGGAATCGTCATGGTCGTGACGTTGAAACCGGGCGCCGCGGGGTCGGGCGTGCGTCTAACGGCGAGTCCGTCGTTGCTGAGCGAGACGGTCGGAATCACGGCGATCGCCGCGTACGTCGACACGAGCGGTCTGTTCACGACGGTTTTCTCGAACGATGCCGCGATTCCGGAGCATAAATCGAGCGGCGAACGTTCGTTCACCGTAGACATGAGCGTCGTCGACGACGAAGACGAACTTTTATACGGCGATTCGGACGTTTCGGCTTTCAACGCCGGTTCGGACAAGACCGCTAAAGAGAAAACCGCGAGCGCCCAACCGATCAGAGAAGCGAAAATCAAAAACCAGCCGACGTTTTGGTGTTTCGTTATGAGGGAAAACGGCGAAATGGAGATATACAGTCTGCCCGATTTCAAGCTCGTTTACTACATTCGAAACGTAACTCTCGGAATGAAAAGACTGAGCGATAGCGGGCTGCCTGCGAACGTGAAACAGCGTACTGATATTGTCGGGGATGACGCGTCTAAAGAGCTCGTCGTCGCCGGGTTAGGAAGGAACAAGGCTCGGCCGCACATGCTGTTTTTCGTCAGCGGCGAATTGTTCATCTACGAAGCTTATCCTTTCAATTGCAGCAGCGCGGACGAACACCTTAAAATAAGATTTAAAAAAGTCAACCATCGGCTTTTGCTGCGCGACTGCAAGATGGCGAAACTAACGAGTAAAGAGAAAACGTCGGATTCCAATCAGGAACAACCGTCGACTCGGTTGCGCGTCTTCGACAACATCGGCGGCTATTCGGGTATTTTTATCGCCGGGCAGCGACCTCATTGGTTGATAATGACGTCACACGGCGTGCTACGTTACCATCCGATGACCGTGGACGGAGCGATCCAGTCGATGGCGCCCTTCCATAACGTGAACTGCCCGCGCGGTTTTCTCTACTTCAACAAGAAAGACGAGATGCGAATTTGCTCGCTCCCGAGTCACATGACTTACGATGCTCCGTGGTCGACGAGAAAGGTACGTTTTCGGGTGGAAGGTCGTGTGATTGACTTTGAGGTGTATTTACGTAACGTTAATGGGCGTAGCCATTGTCGTTCCCGAATTGATTGGAGGGAAATGCTCAGAAGAAAAACGTATACCTCCATACAGGACTCAAACCCACAACCTCCAGATAACTGATCTGGTGCTCTACGTGCGACTGACATTTAATTATATAGTAGCACCAAAATCTCGCCTTTTCTTTTTTTTCTGCGAAGTGAGCTACAGGTTCAAGTTTTCTTCTGCGCATTTCGCCAATCGATTTATAATCCACCATGTTTGTTACGAATATCTGTGTATATCACTGGCATGATATAGGGACTTTATAAAGTCACATCAGTGTGTTCTCAAAAAAACAGTGTGAAATGTGTAAATTGGCAAGAGAAAGCTTGCCCCCGTAGCTCAGTTTGTAGAACATGGGACCCGTTTTCTGGAGGTCGCGGTTTCGATTCCCATTAAAGGTATAGGTTTTTTCGATGCATTTCTCTCCAATCTGAGATGTGCGAATTTGATAATTAAAGGTTGAAATGATTACACCTGAGTGAAATTTACGATGACCTACCTGAGTTTTATTGAGATGTTTTATCACGTTTCATCTACCTGTTTGGTCACCCTGTTTCGTCGCGCTGTCTCGTCACCCTGTTTCGTCACCTCATTTCCGTCACCGGGTTTCGTCACCTGGTTTTCGTCACCTCGTTTCATCACCTAGTTTTGTCACCTCGTTTCATCACCTCGTTTCGTCACCCTCTTTCATCACCCTGTGGTAGGTGATGTTGCGACGCACGCCCTATTTCGTGGTATACCACCCCGACTCGCGCATGTACGCCGTGGTCACCAGCACGCCTCAACCGTGTAACAAATTTCCCCACGCGGCCGGCGAAGACAAAGAAATAGACGAACTTGAACGAGATGAACGCTTCATCTACCCCAGCATGGACATGTTCAAGGTGTCCATCCTTGTTGAGACACATTTCAATTTTATTCGGAAAAATATGGATCTAGCTAAAGTTCAGTCTCTGGGATAAAAAAATTTTAATTTAAAACTCGTAGTAGATAAAAAATTTTATCCGATTTTAAAAAAATGAAATATGATACCTACTTAAATTACAGAACAAAATTTAGCATTCACAATAATGTCTGCATCCAAATTTCTGTAAAAAATTAGATATTACAATGAATTGTTTTTGATATTTAATACCAATTAGTTAATACTAATAAGGCTGCTTTCCGTCATAAAATAAGCCAACATTCACTTTTTGTGTTATATCACTAGGGCCCGTATAATTTAATGAGGAAGGTTTTTGTGCCTTAATGTTCAAAGTGTTTTTTCTTGAAGCAGGTAATCCACTAATTGGAAAAATTTTATACCAACATGAGGCAGTTTGTAATATAAGCGCAACTGACGTTCACTTCCCTCAATAAAACCTTTTTGTTATTCATTTGTAATCGTAACCAAACAATTTCCCAGCGATGCAACGGATTTTCGTGAGAGTCAATTTGATTCTGTCCCCCTTCTCCCTACTGTCACGCTCACACCATGTTGTAGGTCGAGCTGTTTTCACCGAGTAACTGGGAGCCGGTTCCCAACACGGAGATCAAACTGGATGAGTGGGAGAATGTCACCTGCATGCAGTGTGCCAACCTGAAGTACGAAGGTACTAACGCGTTTCAGTTTGCTACTAACGCGTTTCAGTTTCACCATTACTCAACATACGTACACACAATTCATCTCCTACTTTTCCCCACTTACCTTATTCGTCGGCACTGAGTGGTATAGAGTGCTGGTCTCATCTGAAAACCATGGTACACTGGTGTACAGCAACTGGTTTATGTACACTGGTGTACAGCGACCGAATCATTGTTCACTGGTGCACCACATCCACTTAATGAAAAAAGGGATACCCTTTATAATATTAGTCATGAAAATATATAGGAAAAAATAGTGATAAAATATTATCTGCACTAGTGAACCCTACCACTATATATTCACTTGACCCTATGTATCAATTATTACATTGCTGCGTGATGATATCTCGTGATTCCGTGTATATATGTGTGAACTTTGCATGTAGATCATTTTCATTTCACAAACCCGAAGAAACATCTTTGACATACGCAAAAGCTTGTTTTTTACTTAAGTATAATTATTCGCAAAGGTGTTATCTCCTCTACTATTTTTTCACATCTACATCTACTTAATTAGTAATTAGCAAAAAACCGTGTATAAAAATCACTGCATATTTCTGTGGACATAACGGCGTGTGTGTCGCTCCAAATTTGTTTTTTTCATCAATGGTGACCTTGAGCACAGGTTGTCCATGTCTGATGGTATTGAATGCATCGTCGGATGTTTCAGGGGCTGCCTCGGGCATGAAGACGTACATCGCGGTCGGCACGACGCTGTGTTTCTCGGAAGAAGTGCCGTCCCGCGGCCGCATAATCTTGTTCGATATCGTCGAGGTAGTCCCTGAACCTGGCCAGCCGAGTCGACAACAGATCAAGGTTTGTTCAACTTTTGATGGCTTTCACCTCCATGATCGACACCCCCCCCCATATTGATTCCATGAATTGAACTCCAGGATTGACCTCCTGCTTCGATCTGTAACATTCACCGCTTACAGCAACGTTCCACATTGACCTCTAACATTGACCTTGGAAATCCACCAACGGAATTGATTCTAACAATGACTCCTAATATTAACATCAAAATTGACCTCCAACATTGACCGCAATAAATGGACGTACAGTATCGCCTTATAACATTGACCTTTCTCCACCAATAACGTTGACCTCCCACCAATAAGATTGATCTCCCACTGCCACTAGCATTGACCTTCCACCACCAATAACATTGACCTTTCAACACCAATAACATTGACCTTCCACCAACAATAACCTTGACCTACAACCAATAAGATTAATCTCCCACTGCCACTAGCATTGACCTTCCACCACCAATAACATTGACCTTCCACCACCAATAACATTGACCTTCCACCACCAATAACATTGACCTTTCAACACCAATAACATTGACCTACCACCAATAAGATTGATCTCCCACTGCCACTAGCATTGACCTTCCACCACCAATAACATTGACCTTTCAACACCAAT
>WURV02172425.1:0-14151 GCA_011762755.2 Epimenia babai | reverse complement strand
ACAGCAGCTAAACCATCGTCCAGAACACCCGGCGACAAGCGATCTAGGAACACTACAATCATACCAACTACCAAAACGGGACCAGCCGTAATATTCTCGGGTATTTACCGTGCACAAATCTATAGTGAGCCCCCGATCGAGGACTGGCCCGAATGCCCCCCCCCCCCCAATGTCGCAATTGGTACAACGAGAACTGTGGTAATGGAGACACTTTGTGTGTTATCTGCGTTGAGCGGTGAATGCAACACTATTTTAGTTAACTATGTTTATAACTCACTGCTAAATTACTGTTCGAGTTTTTTGTTTATTTTTCGCAATTTTTCTGAACTACCGGTAAACTACTAGTCTTTTGAACACGTACTACTCGCATATTGGCCTATACAGATAGCGCACGAGTGGTCTACGTTAGACTAACTAGTATAGTTTAGTTTAGTCACACGGTGCATCTTATGCAAGGTTGGGGGTGTGTCTTAGGACGACACCATCTTCAAACGCACCCCCAGCTCAATTTCTGTTTTTTGTGAATAAAATGGTTCGTAAATAAAATGGCATCAAGCGTATTATTGTATTGTTGAGACATTTACATAGTGCGTAAAATAAGCCGAGATTATTGGTCAAATAGTTATACATGATGAATTTTAAGGTCAATATAAAATCAGGGGTGCGTCTTAGGCCAGTTCCCCTAATGTATTATGCAACTGTAGAAAGACATACTCTATAACATTGGTAAGGCCTGACCCAATGGCTTCCAGATGACTGCTTTTGCGTTGTACTAAACATCTTTCCAGTATTCGTAACTGATTTTTCTGCGATAATAGCGTTAACATCCATAGTCTAATTAGAGATTAACGCGACTTCAACATTTCAAATATCACACCTCGCTCATTTACTTCATCGTCTGTTATCGCCTGTAACAGATATCTGCTTATGTATCAGGCATGATTTACGGACTTCAAATGTTAGTGCGTTCTCAAAAGCGAAAGCGTGTTAAAATGCCGAAATGCTCGGGCAAAAGCGTGTCTCTGTTAGCTCAATTGGTAGAGGACCAGACCGAGCGTTCGTAGGTTCAAACTATAACAGATACAAGTTTTTTTTCTGTGCATTTATCTTTTGAAATATAGAGAACCACTGGCTACCTCCGTTAACGTTACGTCTATTAAACGGAATTCCGATTTTAGTTTTGTGTACGTCTGTATTAACGCCATAGTTTGATTCCTGTGCTTTCATAATAGCACCATTAAAGATATCCGATGTGTGTAATTCAATACGGGATCCTCGACTTACGTCGTCGATCCGTTCTTACACGGCGGTGTAAGTCGAATTTAGTGTAAGTCGGAATACCATAAAGTACTCTAAACGCCCTGTACTGTAAAGTATTGTACAGTATTACGTTTTGGAGCTATAACGAAGGGCAAAAAGTTCACGAAATCGATAAAACACGTGAGAGAAAGAATGGCCACACACAACCAAAATTGCGTAACACCGAAACTGAAACTAAGTGACGCCGTTTTCCTTACTACCGCACAACGTTTACAACCGCTGCGCGCGACGAACTAGTTCGCAATTGGTTACGTTTTTTACGACGCTAAACAGTGTAAAACGGAAAAGCGTTTTAATGTTATTTAATATTTTAATTTTATTTTATATTTTATAGTTTAATGTTATTTTATATTTCTTAGCACCCACCGCACAGCGTATTCATCCGCTTCGCGCTACGAACTAGTTCGCAATTGGTTACGTTTCTTACGACTCTAAACAGTGTAAGACGCAAACGCGTTTAAATGTTTTAATGTTATTTTATATTTTAATTATATTTATATTTCAATGTTGTTTTTATATTTGTTATGGGGTGCGTCGTAACCACGAAACGTCGTAGGTCGCGACCGTCGTAAACCGAGAACTACCTGTATTACAGAAACACTATTGACGTAGATCGTTATTCATCTATCGATTGCGTTTATCAAGCGCGATGTGCTGAATATGAACTGTTACCGTTATTTTTATAGTTATTGGTTTATTCAATAAAACAAAATTACACATTTATGGTCGTATGTACACAACTAAAGCCTAGTAAGACAATGCACGCAAAACTGACTTATACAATAATTATGTCTGCAGTTTTTTTTACGGCGGTTATAATAGCGATTGAACATTTCTAAACGTAAAGAATTTGGATAAAAAGAAGCGCAAGACGTTTTAATAAATTGTGGTTATCGCTCCGTGGTGAAACATTTCCTAGAAATTGTCTAAATAAACTATAGACAGTTGTATCATACCGATATTGTCGCAGAAAAAACCACTGGTATCAAAAGTGAACCAAGCGCGACGTACATGAATAAAAGCTTCGTCATTCTTAACTCTGGGCAAGTGAGCGATGGAGGATGTAACATTGAGATATATCTAATAAATACATAACGCTTGCAAACGTATCATTTTCTGAAACTAACGTCCGGGAATCTGATGGCTGGTCAACAGATGCGGTCCTCTCACTTTCGAGTGCCGTACGGCGCACCCGATGTTGATAATAGTTGGGAGCAAATCGTATACAATAGCCTAATAGCGCAAAATGCAAATGGGTAGACAGCTTACATGATGAAGAATGTGGAGTCGGGACCCACTGTGGTTCACTTCCAGAGGTAAAATAAGTAACGGTTACTTCTGTTGATTGCGCTTAAAAGATTAATAAAGTGTGACAATAAGAGGTAAAATCGTCGTAGCTAATGAGTTGTTGGTATAGTCGTAAATTAAACCGAGTCGTTGGTTGAGATGTGTTGTAAGTGAAGACTAGTTGTAGATTATCTTAAATGCTTACCTGCCCTTTTATTATTCACACCATTATCTGAAGTACTTCATTGTAATTATAGAACGAATACTGGAGCTTGTCCTGTCGCAACCAAAGAATGGGCATGCATACGGCGAACAGAATCTGACGTACGCTGACAATCTGCTGTGAAACACCACAATGAGGTGAAGGTGAGGTTTTGGTGCTGATTTATAATTAAATGTCAGGCGCACGTGTAACATTGCCCTGTTAGATCCCTAAGATATATTTATAATAAACCATTCCACGACAAATCATTCTCAATATTCAAGCACGAAAATCATGCTCATTTCCTATTGTGGAAGGCGCGGGGGGAAATCCCTGGTTTACGCTGGTTCGAACTCGCAACCTCTCGCATGAAAGGCAGCGCTTCTAACCACTGTACCACTGACGCAACAACGAAGGGACGCAGGCACACGAGCCTGGCTGACATAGTCTGGCGAGGTGTCGGCGACGATGACGAGGATGTGTGAACAAGACATAGAGTCGTAAAACAGGTTAATGTAAGTAGTAGTATATACAGAGCGAACTAATTAAGAACGCACCTATTGAGACTACACTATTGAGACTAAAGTACTACCGATGTGATCGGTCATTCATATCGATAACTAAAAAAATTATATTATTCAAATAAAAATACATGAACAATCTAATATTTACAATTTTAATATATTTGTGTTAATGTTATGAAAACATATCCCTAACATTTTCCATAACACCATCCAGTTTTTTGTTACTCTCCGGGTTGACACTATACTGCAGCGATATGATTCATAAATTTTAAGACATCTAAAAGGATGTATCTTTTAAACAAACACTATTTTAGTGCGGCCACCTGCATCCTAACAGCAGACTGTAGCCACATACGTTCGATTTTTAAGGATACATTTTTTTAAACAAACACTAGTTCAGTACGGCCACCTGCATCCTAACAGCAGACTGTAGCCACATACGTTCGTTTTTTTAAGGATGCATCTTTTAAAGAAACACTAGTTCAGTATGGCCACCTGCACCCTAACAGCAGACTGTAGCCGCATACGTTCGTTTTTTAAGGATGCATTTTTTAAACAAACACTAGTTCAGTACGGCCACCTGCACTATAGCAGCAGACTTTGGAATAATTCCTTTTAAAGAACGTCCGACACACCTCATTCTATTGCTAAAAGATGATTTGAAGAAAAAATGGCCATATATAGGTACCATCCTAATACCAAAAGTACGTTACGATGCAAGATTTATTGACCTCTCTGTCAGAATATACAGCGTTTCTATATTTTTATTTTTTATCGTATCATCGTTTTAATCCTATATGTACGCATTTGTCAACTGCATATACTTTTCACTAATATCCGAATCACGTGCCGGGCTATTTCAATTTTTAAGTATACTAATTCGACACAAACTGGAACAATGACTAAAATATTCCAAACAATCCAAAAACGTTTGTTTCCAGTACAAAACAATTGAATTAATGAACGTCGACAACACATAGTAGCCAATGTGGTTCTATGAATAGCTGGAGAGAAATTCACAGAAAAGCCTATACCTCTGATGCGACTCGAACCCACGACCTCCAGATAACCAGTCTGGTGCTCTACCAAGGACAAAACAATTTAATTCACAAATGTCGACAACGCATAGTAGCGTCGCATAGCTCTGGTAGAGCACCAGATCGGTTATCTGGAGGTCACGGGTTTGAGTCCCATCAGAAGTGTAAGTTTTTTCTGTGCATATCTCTACATTATCCTTATATACACTACAGCTTAAGGAAAAACGAGATGCAAATTCACTGGATTTTTATTTCAAGTACGCAGTCCGCACAGTATGGGCATAGCTGACGGAGAAAACTACGTCAGGACACATGTCAATAACACGCAGAATCACTGCTCTGTTTTTATGTACAAATCGCGATAAATCGTGGTCTGTATACAAGGTACCCGAATGATATTTCACCAGCTATAAAATGACTGAAATCACATTAGGTTGGTGATAGGGGTAGACAACGTGGTTCTATTAATAACTGGAAAGAAATGCATAGAAAAAATAAAAAACCTATATCATCAACCTCATCAGAGGTATAGGTTTTTTTCTGTGCATTTCTCTCCATATCAGGTTGTCACCATCCGCGAAGGAGTTTAGCACATGTTGCTATGGTAACATTGTGTAAACGGTTTTCATTAAACTTTGTGAAAAATTAACAAAAATTAAATTAAATTTATTCACGCCGGAAGTAATCACGCTAGTTTTGGTGCTGTTAGCTCCCCATTTGGGTAATTTCGCTGAGAATTATATGACCCACCAATTATCCAGTGAAACAGAAAAAAATAGTTTTAATGCGCAAATGAATAGTTGAGCCACTTCAAACAAAATGGAAAACAAAATGTACTAAAATGTTTCATATAGTTATACATACAAGTAGGCAAGAATAGAAAAGGCAGCCATTGTGTAAAATAGTCATTTTCTGAAGTGATCCTAACGTAGATATAAGAAACATGCGGGGAAAAATGAGAATTAATGCAAGAATGTGACTCAATTTATATTTCGAAATGTTCCGTTGTACCGAAACAAATGTAAATGCTTTATCAGTGATTTACCAGTAATTTATCAGTAATTTATCAGTAATTTATCAGTAGTGAAATGCTAGATATTATGAAACAAACGTTTTATAAAAACATTTTTAAATAGCGCTGTCCAAATAAGCTAAATAGGAGATTCTTTTTCATGACTCTATGTTGCATCATAATATATTTGTTTGTTGGTCCGTCTGTCTGCATGTGCCTTCTGTAACTGGCGAATCTGAATTTCAGTGCAGTAATTCAAAACGTCAAAAAATTTTTTCGATCGAATTACATCGAAGTATAATTCGTCAATACTTGGCGGCGGTATCCACTTGGATAGAGGTAGAGCTTATGGGAAAGGATCTTACAGGGAGGTAACTTATGGTAGATCTGAACACGATGGAGGTCGTGGTCGCATTGCTTAAGGTGATAGAACCTATGGTGAAATAGCTTATGGTTAAAGAGCATATAGTGATAGATTTTGCGGGCATACAACTTATGGTAGTGCTTCAATCGTTGGAACTTGTGGGTGTAGGTATAAGTGTGATATAACTTATAGTGGAATAGTTTATGGTTAGAGACCTTACAGTGCTAAATCTAATAGTGCCATAGAGCCTATGATTGTGAAGCTCATGCTTAGAAAGGTGGAACCTATAGCAATAGGGCTAACAGTGATATAACTCATAATAGTTGAGGTTAAGGTGATAAGATCTCATAGTGGTATAGCTGACAATGGTATAACTCATGTAGTATAACTCATGTGGTATAGCTAATGGTAGTATAACTAACAATGGTATATCTCTTGTGGTATAGCTCACGTGGTATAGGTAACAGTAATACCTTAGTGTAATTTAGGTTGGACATGTATAATTAGTATCAGTAGATCAGATTGCCGTTGTTAATCTCCCTTGATGATTTTGCTGTACTGCTCTTGTGGTTTACTCTTCCATGAGTCCTTGACCTTGATACGTTTCAACTGTCCATCCCTGCGGAAATGACCAATGTTGAGCGTGAGATATTTTAATGAGGTACTGCAATCAGAATTGATATGAGATTGCCTGATTTAGGAAAGTTATTACATAAAAAAGTTTGTTAATCTATGGAACATAAATATCTGACACAACTCGTTTTCTGGGAGGAAATGCACAAAATACCTCTCCTCTACCGGGCCCCTTACCCACAACTTCCAGATAATTGCTCTAGTGTTCTACAACAAAGATTTTCTAGCATTTCTGTATTCAACAGAAGTTTCGAGAACACACCGACACGTAACGTCTATGTATCATACCAGCAATATACACTGTATTTATACATCTGCAACGAGCAATGATGTATGTATGTATATATAAATATACCATTCTTGGCTCCTTACAAAGCTAGCCTACAAAGGTGGGAAACACAACAAATTGAGTAAAAGGGATTGGGGGAAAATACGTACTGTGAAAAACCCACGAGGGTAGCCCTTACAGTGTGGTTGATAGGGCTTTTTCCCTGTGACTTGGCTGTTGCTCTACGGATTGTGTCTATGTCGCTCACCTCCTTGCCATAACGTCATCCCATTGTAAATAACCATTAAGTCTCAAAGACTTAGTGAAGTTAGCGACATATGTAGCAGCCTGTTTGGAACCAGTGGCGTGAATGAAAGGTCTATTGTCTGCTCAGACCTGGTGGTTAGTGCTACGGTGTTTGTTCAAGAGACTACTCCGTTTATCGTGTCAATCACAGAATAAGGGCTTAATGCATTTACGGATATCACAAGTCTTACCAATCCAGATCTACCAGACCACCCTTGCTAGCAATTTCGGCTTTTACCCTGTTAGCGAAATCCACGGCATCTTCGCTTTCCTGAAAGCCAAAACACATGCGCATTACCATCTACATTATGCTGAAAATACAAAAATCTGCATATTCTATTCTTTACATGCAATAAATTTCTCACCCCCCCCCCCCACTCCTCATTTCCCATTCCCCCTCATGGCAAACATCTGTATCTCGTCGATCGTCTACTTCAGCCAAAAATCTAATAGTACGGAATCAATTTTATTACAAAATTGTCAAATCACTGACACTGTCCGTCACGATATCTGTTTATTTATCGACAATAGTCAATTGTTTTTGGAGACAAAACATTTCAACTAAAAATAGACTCAAATTAAATTGGAAATTGTGACCATAGCTGCAAAAACTAATGTTTCTGAACTTCTTGTGTTTCGAGAAACTAAAAATGCTTTTCTTCAAAATCAAATGCATCTGTATAGAAACTAAGCATTCTTTTAGAAACGAAATGCTCATTTATAGAAGCTAAGAATTCTTTTCTTCAAAATGAAATGCATGTTTATAGAAGCTAAACATTCTTTTACAAACAAAATGCTTGTTTATAGAAGCTAAGAATTTTTTTCTTCGAAATGAAATGCATGTTCATAGAAGCTAAACATTCTTTTAGAAACAAAATGCTTGTTTATAGAAGCTAAGAATTCTTTTCTTCGAAATGAAATGCATATTTATAGAAGCTGAATATTCTCTTAGAAACAAAATGCTTGTTTATAGAAGCTAAGAATTCTTTTCTTCGAAAAAAATGCATGTTTATAGAAGTTGAACAATCTTTTAAAAACGAAATGCTCGTTTATAGAAGCTAAGAATTCTTTTCTTCCAAATGAAATGCATATTTATAGAAGCTGAACACTCTTTTAGAAACAAAGTGATTGTATATAGAAGCTAAAAATTCTTTTCTTCGAAATGAAATGCATGTTTATAGAAGCTAAACATACTTTTCGAAATGAAATGCTCATTTATAGAAGCGGTTAATTCTTTTCCTAGAAATGAAAGGCATCTTTATACAAGCTATATTTTCTTTTAGAAACGATATGCTCATTTAGAGAAGCGAAGAATTGTTTTCCTAGAAATGAGATGTATGTTTATAGAAGCTAAACATTCTTTTAGAAAGGAAATGCTCTTTTATAGAAGCTAAGAATTCTTTTCCTAGAAATGCTCATTTATAGAAGATAAACATGCTTTTCTTAGAACCAAAATGATCGTTTATAGAAGCTAAGTATTCTTTTCCTAGAAATGCTCATTTATAGAAGATAAACATTCTTTTCTGAGAAACGAAATGCTCGATTATAGAAGCTAAATATTCTTTTCCTAGAAATGCTCATTTATAGAAGATAAACATTCTTTTTTAAAAAATGAAATGCTCATTTATAGAAGCTCAGTATTCTTATACCACCGGCATTCACAAGATAAAAAAATGCATTCAATAATTTTGTCTTAAAGCATAATTTGTCATGAAGTGAGCATGAAAACGACAACACATGATGGCAATTCTATAAAGTATGTTTTCACAATTGAAACGTATTTTAAATAATATTGAAGAGCGAAATAACAATCATTTAGAATCGTTGGGATATATACCTCTGGTACTAACGGAGGCCATATTTTTTCTGTGCACTTCTCTCCAGTTTGTAGAAGAACAATGGCCTACACATTAAGGTTACGTTTCAGCATGACAGAAAGAATGAATGGAGTAAATTTCATACCCATCTTACTAGTTGATTGTTTACGTTATGAAATCGCAAACTTAGTTACCGTCATTTTAACTGAAGTCCTTCAAGTATATTGCGGCGACCTATCTGGTCATGTAACTAACCCCTCTCTTATGTATAATTGTCGAGACCTTTCTCGTCATGGGTGGGAGGTACCAGACATCGACGACGAGTGCCCAGCTGGTGAGGATGTCGTACACGTGGTACATCATCGACTGTTTGCTGCTGTTCCAGAACGCATCGCCGAATCGCGGGTCGTACTGCCGTCGCAAATAAAAACAGCGTAACAATACATCTAAAATGATACAGCGTAGTAATACTTAGGTTAATAATAGGTTAAAGGGGCCTTTAACGACACTCACCTGAATATTCAAGTAAAAAAACTAAAAGGAAATAAAACACCACGGGTTCCAACGACAAATTGATTAAACAATTTACATTTACATTTAAACCTCTAAAACAGTGAACCACCACCCCGGGAATCACGTCGGCCAAGTCACAAAGCCCTGCGATAAACGGTTTGGAGCAAAAATTACCATTGCTTGGATGACCATACCACGAACAAATCTCTATGAGACCAACCCATAGAGTCCGCCAATTGGCCCAGCGCTATGCCAAGTGGTTTTTAAGTAGATTTTTTTTCAAGAAAATGTTAACATCGAATTGACAGACAACTACAATACAGTGTAGAAATGCATCGCAATAATACAGCCTAGGAAGAGATCGTAACAATAAAGTGTAGTAATACATTGTACCAATACAGTGTGGAAATATATCGCAATAATACAGTGCAAAACTACATTGCTTTAAAACCAAGTAGAAATACATCACAACAATACAGTGTAGTAATTCATGGCAACAATACCATGTGTAAAATAGCACATCACGACAATACAGTGAAGCAATACAAAGGAGTGTAGGAGAACATTGCACTAATAAATTGAACAAATATATCACAATAATACAGAGTAGAAATACATTTCGGAAATAAATCGCAATGAAACAAAGTGTAGAAATACATCACAACGATAAAGCAGACGATATAGCAAAAGATATAGCGGACGATATAGCAGACGATGTAGCAGACGATGTAGCAGAGGATATAGCAGATGATGTAGCAGATGATATAGCAGACGATATATCAGACGATGTAGCAGACGATGTAGCAGACGATGTAGCAGACGATGTAGCAGACGATGTAGCAGACGATATAGCAGACGATATAGCAGACGATATAGCAGACGATGTAGCAGACGATGTAGCAGACGATGTAGCAGACGATGTAGCAGACGATGTAGCAGACGATGTAGCAAACAATGTAGCAAACAATGTAGCAAACGATGTAGCAAACGATGTAGCAGACAATGTAGCAAACGATGTAGCAGACGATGTAGCAGATGATGTAGCAGACGATATAGCAGACGATATAGCAGACGATATAGCAGACGATATAGCAAATGATATAGCAGACGAATACCGAAATCAAAGCACCTTGATTGCGACAGGGTGGATGGTGTCAGCCACTTCAAAGCTTCCCTTTTTAAACATCATCACAGATGTATTGTTAATACATGTCCCTGCAAGACAAAGCAGGAACCAGTTGTGCGCGTATCGGCATAAACAAAAATTAGCCTATTTCTTGTATGTCTCGGGCAACCCTGGTGGCTGTGGCATAACAAAAATAACCAAATTTGGTGGACTCGGTGGTCACTGACAAAATCCCACTGTGACAAAATCATTTCGGTGCAAACCACTAGGTTTGGTGCAAACCACTTAGTTCGTTGCAAACCACTGGGTGTGGGCAAATATTTAACCGTCGTCTATCTACGACACCACTTACGAACAGTGACTTGCCTCGATGTTGCGCACTCTGCAAGATTTCTCTTTTAAAAGTGGAGATGTGTGTACTGCGAGACAAAAACGACGGTGGGGGAGTGGAGATTTCAAATGCCGAAACTAAATTGATCTAACTGCTTTTTATACAAAACAAAGGTGAATGTGATGAAAATGTATGTAACGGTGAATTAAAAAAGTTATTTTCAAAGTAGGCAGATGTTATGAATAAGTCAAAAAGGATGTTTACTTCGTCAGTGGGATAAGCGTCAATCGTATTTTCAAGAATTAGTTCTCTCGTTAGCGAATTAATTCGAGAAAAGGTGGATCAGAGACAAAGATCAGGTGTGCTTATGTAGTATGTACGTGATGTCTGACCTTCGGGGAAAATGAGGATCGGCAATTTCTTGGTGTCGCTGACGTGTTCCTTTAACCTAGATAATGCAAAAAAAGTAGCAAGAAATGAGCATGACGCGTATGTATCGTGGAATAGTGACTGATAACGGAAGAAAATCAGCCGTTACTCTGTGGTACGTTCACGTTATAGCGCCTTCACGTTGTGCGATTTGTTGGCCAACTTGTAAGATCGAACAGTCATCGCCAATATATTCGCGTAACATCGGCTCTGATATTGCGAGAGACATTACGATTTCGACAGATCAAGTGTGTTCAAAACTCTCAACTTGTTGCTAAGATTTGTTAGAAGCGTCAGCAAATGACGAGGTCACGATATTCTTACTCGACATTCATTGACTGAAGTCTTATTATCGATTTGCAAAGTCACTACTGCTCGCGAGCTATTGACGGTCTGGCAGGTGCCGAATATTACATAATTTTGATAAATTGTTTTCGACTAGTCACAACTTTGTTTTGAGTGTGAAGGCAACAGCTAACCACGTTTTAACAAGTTGACTAACGTGTTGCTCGACAAATCTCAGTGTGAAGGCGCTACAAATGACAGTACCGTTAGCCATTTTGGTCTACACAAATAAAAAAGAGATGAAACGGTGGCAGACATTCGTCATATACACAAGGAATGTATATTTCATCAGGTGAATGAGTGAGGAAATGTAAAACGTAAGATAATACACAGTAAAATTATACAGATACACAGACAGATAAAGGGGCTTTTACTTGCGCTGGACATAAACACAAACGTGCGTTTCACATTTTCTCAATTATTCACCCAATGAATAATAAGGAAAGAGATAGTTGTATTAGTGTTTAAAATATGGAAAAAAATAAGAGGTAATAACTTTGAGACTCTTTATAGTTTATTAAAAACAAGCTTTCGCATATGTCGAATATGCTTCTTCAGGTTTGTAAAATGGAAATGATCTATAATCTCACTAAATGATAGTGTGGATAATCCGAAACAATATGTGAATAGATAGTAAGTTATATAACAGGTCTGCTATCATAAAAGTATCTGTGAATCTATATAGTATGCTGTGGTGGTAGGTGAAATAGCAATAAAGGCAGTGCAGTAATATATGTGAAAGCTTGTATTTTAATAAACTATAAACTATAATTAGTCATCTAGGTGTGACCTCTACTATTTTTTCAGCCAATGAAATATTCCTTGTGTACGAGAATATTCGCGTTCAAGTAAATTTTCATTAGTCTAGGATACAACCCTTTGTCCTTTTGTTTTAATCCTAGGCTCTGACCCGCTCTAATGCTTTTTTGTAGGTACCTCAGAAGCTATACCTGCTGGAACGGGGCGATATTGGCGAGGGTAATATCAAGTGGCTCTGTATTTAGCATTGTATTTAGTATCATGTTTGTTGTAATTAGTATCACTTGTTGTATTTAGCATAGTATTTAGTATCATGTTTGTTGTAATTAGTATCATTTGTTGTATTTAGCATAGTATTTAGTATCATGTTTGTTGTAATTAGTATCACTTGTTGTATTTAGCATAGTATTTAGTATAATGTTTGTTGCATTTAGTATCATTTGTTGTATTTAGCATAGTATTTAGTATCATGTTTGTTGTAATTAGTATCAGGTTTGTTGTATTTAGTATCATCTTTCTTGAATTTACTGTATTATATGTCGTATTTAGGATTATACTTTCAGACATATTTGTTTCATATAGTGTTGTACCATAATATATTCTTGTTAACCTTGAAAAAACGTGCTAACAATCGATTTGTATAAAAAATCGAACACCTTATGGATCTTCTCAGCTGTAAGAGCCCGACAAGCGACAAACACCACATGTTATTTCCTAACTCCTATAACCACATGGTGAGGTTCCATTAAAGTTTTAGATTAGCTTTCAGCATATGGAAAATTGTCATGAGAACAAGTGTGTGCTGCGCAGAAAATGTTTTGTCAGCAATATCTATATAGCCAATGTAAACGTGACTAAAATCTACGTTTAACGTCGTGCTTCAACGTGGAAAGTTTTCTCGTATTGCGCCACGACTGAAGCAACTTCACAAGACATACAAAGTACTTCTATATGTTTTGTAGTTACGAATTAATACGTAATAAAGTGTCAAAATTAGGCGGCTTTCTAAAATTCGTTCCATTATTTGAAATGAAATACTGTTTGCATATTATCGCAATTTCAAAAATAATAAGGGCAATTTTTTATCCAATGTGTACTGATGTGATAATCCAAGCGTAATAATAAAATAACGTGAAAAACTTTCAGTCCCAACCACAATAGAGAATCGTTTAATTAGATATTTTCCTTTTCCTGAGAAAATGTGTGTGTTGATGAAATCGAATAGAATATCACTAATATCGGGATATTTGGATTCTTGGCGATTGTAAAAATGAAAAGTGAATATTTTTCAAGGATTTTTTGTAAACTACATAAAGAACTGACTGAGCATGCAAGGTCACACTTTTTCTGTCGTATGTCATCTGTATATTGTGACAGCAGTACACGCTTAATGCTGTATGGATATCTTGGAGATTATATGCTCTCCGAGTGCTTTCCGAGTAATTCTCTCCATGCTGTTCTCAGAGAACTTTGTTTATATAATGATGTAAAACACATTCGTCAGTGTCCATAGGATTAACTGATTACGAAATAGCGTCGACCTTTTAGCGACTGTGTTCCGATCTTTACTCTCTGACCGCTCGAACCACATATGTTCTCCGGCCCGTCCCATCGCACGCTGGACGATACCCAGTATGCCGCCGTGTGCCTGGCCGACCTGCGAGCGAGTAACATATGTCAGTGTAACTTATGTTACTGTAACATATATCAATGTAACATATGTCAATGTAACATACCGTGTATACTCACTTACAAGATGACCTTTTTTCACAAAAAACCTAGATTCAAAGTGGGGCGGTCATCTTCTAAGTGAGACTATAATTATTTCAAACCACATCGTCGTCCGCAGGCGCCAGGTAGCGTTTCGCATGATAGACA
>WURV02172424.1:0-31251 GCA_011762755.2 Epimenia babai | reverse complement strand
TCGGGACCGCCGAAAGGCGGTCGCTTAAGACGAGTGGTCGCTGTATACGAGTGGTCGTTAGAGCAGGTTTCGCTGTATTTATAATAAAAAAGTTTCAAGTGTTGACACGTTAATAACGTAATGTGTATATATTCTGTGTATAGTAAGGTTATTTTATCATCTATAGCTTCTTATGTCTCATGTCCATTTCTGGCTAATACATTCGGCGTTCAGGGTGCGTCTACATCGATCCAGGGTGATAGTGAGTTGTTCTTGGGTCGACCCTTAGGTTTGGTCGGGGATTTCATGCAGCCGCTGGCTAGGACCTACAACAGAGACGAAAAGTGTCAATTCTAGAGATATGACGACACGATATTGTTGAATAGGGGGGGGACCTTGTGTTTTGAGGAATGGGTTGAATTAAACTTCTTTTAAACCCCGTTTCGAGGCAGGTACGTCAATGGCACCGTGGGGATTGAATCCGGAACACCCTGGACGGCCTGAGGGATTGATTGGCCCATGTGGTGTGGTTTTGTAAGAGCTACGCTTCTCTGATGTTGCTGTGTTTCAGGTGATCTCTTAATGGTTTCTGTGGCCCTGACATCACCGGCACCGCGTCATCTTATTGTCACTAATAAATAATTACCTCTCATGCATTAAGGCAGGGTGTGCGACATGATAATTATGTAAGATGATTGTTTGTTTGTGAAACCAATGTTGTGTATTGACGAGGTTAAGCTGTCGGTCCAGACTAGGTGGTATCCACAAAGGTGTTGTCCCCACAGTATTAATGAGGCTAATCCATTCTTATTGTTAACTACAACTTACTTAGGCCATCTTTGTGAGAGTCTAATGATGAACTAGACCAGGTTATCCTAACTGGTTGCTACATAGGTACACATATATAATCCCACCTTAACATGTTTTGAGGTCTGTTGCTACTAGACGACTTGAATGTACGATATAATAGACGTTAAAGGTGAGATTTTGGTGCTACTTTATAATTAAATGTCAGTCGCACGTACAACATTGCCCTGTAACATCTGAGATATTTTTATAATCAACCATTCCACGATAAATCTTTCTCAATATTCACGCACGAAAATCTTGCTCATTTCCTATTGTGGAAGGCGCGGGAAAAAATCCCTGGTTTATGCTGGTTCGAACTCGCAACACCCAATTAGAAAGGCAGCGCTTCTAACCACTACACCACTGGCGCCGACGTTGGGTTTTAGTAAGCATATAATGATTAATTTAACCGAATCTTGAATCGAACCTGTTTTTTCCATTTCATGCGCCGGTTTTGAAACCAGGTTTTTATCTGAGCGACACTAAGACCGCTCGCTCTCGCCAGATACGCCCTGTCAGACGCCGACAAGTATTTCTGTTTATCGAATCGGTTTTCAAGACCAGTGAGTTGCGCTTCGGTGAATACAGTGCGACTGCGCCGTGACTGGAATGATGCCATTGCCGGCTTGTTTGATGGTGGCATGCAACCAGGTGCGGCTGAAATATCGCACAAAGGTATAGCGATTGACTTTGGTTCACTTTGGCTTTTATTGAATGAATGAATGAATGATAGGTCGATTTGAGATCGATCAGTTCCTCGATCGATCATTGATCCGTAGCTCGATGGATCTACATTAACACCTACTTTATAAAAAGCCACAGATGGCTGTACACCTGGATAATATCCCCCAATCGTAACACACATACCTATTGACCTATCGCCCAATCGTAACACACATACCTATTGACATATCGCCTAATCGTAACACACTTACCTATTGACCTATCGCCCAATCGTAACACACTTACCTATTGACCTATCGCCCAATCGCAACACACATACCTATTGACATATCGCCCAATCGTAACACACTCACCTATTGACCTATCGCCCAATCGTAGCACACTCACCTATTGACCTATCGCCCAATCTTAATACACATACCCCTTGACCAATCGCAGCACACATAACTAGTGACCTATCGCCCAAGCGTACAATACACACCTATTGACCTATCGCCAAATTGTAACACACATACTTATTGACCTATCGAATAATTGTAACACACATATCTATTGACCAATCTACCAATCGTAACACATATACCCTTTGACCTATCGACCACTTGTAACACACATACCTATTGACCTATCGACCACTTGTAACACACATACCTATTGACCTATCGCCCAATCGTAACACACATACCTATGGACCTATCGCCCAATCGTAACACACATACCTATGGACCTATCGCCCAATTGTAACATTTTAGGCTATGACAGTAAAAAATATGATAAATGGAGACTATAATAAAAAAATTCAATTGATTATAATATTAATTTTATTATAACGGCACTTATTATAACAGTAATTTTTTGTGGCATTATTTTTATCGTAATATTACTCAAATTACAGTATTAATTTTATTTAGTATTATTTTATTGTATCAATATTTGTATTACATCACTGATTTCTATATTGATCTTTGTGATTCATTACGTAGCTGTCGCACGATACACGCCCCCACCACACCCCCAGACCGCTCTATGAACCGATTATTTTATTCATTTTCATGTAATCATTTCTTGTGTTAACAAGTAAGGATTCAAAATTGGCCGGTACTGGCGATGTGTGTATACTTAGGGGGAAGTTAAGCCCCACCCTATATATTTTTCCCAGGGTATATAAATATATAAATTTGCAATGTTCGACATAATATTAGTGTTAATATGCATAGGCATTGCTAGGCATACTTTCAGGCCACAAATTGTGAAGCCTATGTAACGTCTAGCTAACTACAGTACCATGGCTGGACATGATCAATGTTGTCAAAATGTCAGTCTGCATTCTCCCAAGTCAGTTTTGCTCTATAAGTCAAAAACCTCAACTCTGTTCATTAATCTCACATCGTATTGATTATAGAGTGTGTATTGATGACTATGGCTCGCAAAAATATCTCGATAGGACAAAGATGGCGAATTGTAGACATGTCCACCAGTGTGATCAGTCGTCAGTGGGGCTATGATCGCCGTTTTATAAATAGACTCATCACCAAGTATCGAGAGACTGGTGACGTGAAAGATCGAGCAAGGTCCGGGAGACCCAAGAAAACGAACGAACGCGATGACAGGCGCCTCAGGAAACCTGGTGTGAAAACATCGTTTTTTGCCAGTAGCAACGCCTTACGATTCATGTGGCGGATACATGGTCTTCTCCCTATAAGAACTGAACGCACTCGGCGGTGTAACCTCGGTTATCGTAGCCAGTACGAAGAATTCAACGAATAGTTCAACGTTTCAGCGAGAAGAGGGCATGCATCGGCAACACTGGAACCTGCGGCCTTCACTGGAGGAAGGTTCATTTCTCAGACGAGAGTCTGCATGCTAACGACGGCACAATCGAGGTTAGGAGGCAATGTGGAGCAGCTTCTGCACAAAAGAACATCAGCGAAGAGGTTCCATCTGGAGGCGGGTCCATAATGATCTGGGGGTTGCGTGTCTTATGACTGTAAGTTAGACGTTAGACAATTCGAGGAACACTAACTGGCCAAGATACCGCAACGCAATCCTCGAAAACGAAGTGGTGCCTCATTCCGATGACCATGTGCCCCATTCACGTCCAGTTTTGATGGGTGACAATGCTAGACCGCACAGATCTCGTGAAGTTATCGAATTTCTGCGGGACAACGCCCTCACCCGTCTATCGTGCCTAGTAAGGAGTCCCGATCCCAATCCCATTGAGCACATCAGGAATATGATTACTCGAAAACCGGAGAAATCCACCAGTACAACACATCGAAGAACTGGAGGCGGGACTACACGAGGAATGGCGCAGGGTAGCCATGGCAGAGATTCTGCACCTAATGTCGGGGATGAGGAGAACTGTTCTCGCCGTCCTGCATGCTCGTGGCGGTTACACGAAATACTGACATTAATGAACATCTTCATGATCATTGGGTCCTGCTGAAGATTTTTGTGAAGAATTTGTAATATCTACCTTATGTGGTTCTCTGTAGCCAAAAACATCTTTCAATTTCACTTTTTGGGAATAAAAAATTATTATTAAAATACCACAGAACCCATATATTCGCGTAATTCCTTAGGTATAATGTATAAACCACTAAAACGCATGATGAAGCACAGAAATATGTAGATTCTACTGTCATTACTAAAATGTGACATTTATGTAATAGGTAGAGTGACATAGGATGGGGCTTAACTTTTCCCTTTTGTATACAATTAAGTATGCCTAAAATGCCCTCAAACCATCCGACCTTTTTCCTCAGTGCACGGTAGGTCAAGGTACGCTAAGCGTGGTCTGTGAATCAGACGACGCGGAGAGGACCACACACACTGTCGTGACGTCACATATTCCGCGCTGAACCGGCGACATTCTGGGCAAGTCACAATTTGCGACGTCATCACATTTGACGACAGGGCGTCGGCGTCGGCGCGACATCTGGAACAGATATAATTGTGTATATATCTAATATAATGTATATGTATATATATGGGGAAAAGTTTTAAAATGATCACCAATAAATATTTGAATAACTTAGTCAGACAAAGTGTCCGGATCTATTCGATTAACGTAATAACATTATAACATTTCGAAACATGTAAATTATTTTTGTTAATCTGTAATGTGATGTTTACTTTTACTGCATCCAATACGATTCCATGTCAAACGGAATCGAACCGGGTATTTCGATGTTTATATCAACATCTATAGAACACAATTGGTTTGCTAAAATCTAAAGCAAAACTCACACATTCCACCACTCATACGACATGCAATATTTAGTATAGCATGTACTGTACACATATTTCTCAAATAGAATATTATACTTTTAGTAGTTTTAAGTTTTGACGATGTCGTCATCATTATTGTTCCTGATGTTAGGATATCCTTACAACAAACGACGTTAATGAATTCACCTTAGAATATAGAAAATAAGTCATGGCAGTTATTATTATGAAGTTTATTTTATTGCCAACGCCGAATTGAAGTACCGTAAGTTACACTTAACTGACGTGGTCGTTTCCATCGGTAGATGACACGTGTTCGTGGCGCTATCAAACATTTGCGGGTTTCCCACTTCGTTTAGAGTGGGCTTGTAATCTAGAATGTCACTGATAAGGAACGATCTGAGAACGTTTACAGACGTCATGCCGTCGCTTGTCAGAAGACGACGTCAACTTTATCGTCGATATTCTAATTTATTATTACAGGTAACTAACTGTTCACAAACTGAGGCTGAGCATTGGCAGAAGAAATCCTAGTTGTTACAATCCACGCAGTTCAATGATATGCACTTCCGAATGTACGATACGAAAATTCCGTAGACATCGTAGATATAGCCTGAAACTAACTTTAAAAATCTTGTATGTCTGACCAGATGCCCGACCACGCATTTGGTACCACTAGAGATGTGTCGATATTGCCCGAAGGGAAGGTGATTGGAGTCGAATGATAGATACGGAGTCGACCTTTTTTCGATATAGTTGATTATATTTCCAGAAGTAATATGTCAACAATTTAATTGCGATGTTTTATTTCCACATTCAAATGTAAACAGTTTTCATTCGTTTCCTGATCATGTTTACGATATATAATAATTTCCACCAACGACGCTCTCGAATTGTGTTTACACGAACTCTGTTATCAATACACTATCGAAATTAGTCACGATACTCGCCTATAGTTAATGGGGAACCAACCGATTTATCCAGGGGGCAGCTGACGTAGTGATTAGAGCGTTTCACTTTGAATCCAGGGGTCCCTGTTTCAACCCCGCTCTAACCAGTATACTAACTGTGGCGTTTTTCGGGCTGAAAGCGCCTTAAACTCTATCGCCCATGGCGGTCTGGGTAGCCCTTGCAGTGTGGTTCTGTGTGGCTTTTTCCTCTGACGTTTGCTGTGCTTCAGATGATCTATGTTTGATCTCTCGCTTACCTCTCTGCTATGTCGTCATTTCATTGTAAATAGCCATTGACCTTCCATAGACTGAGGGGAGTGTGTGACATATGTAGCTCGTATGTAGGCTTTTGGCGACCAGTGGCGTGAATAAAAAAAGTTAAATTATCTGCCCAGATTCGGTGGGTTTTTCACATTAGGTGTTTTTCCCCCACCATTTCTATGAGTGAGGCTAATCAAATTGTCGTGTTAACCACATTAATAGGCTAGCCTTGAAAAGGGCCATGGATGAAAATGGAATACACAGCGTTTACCTCGGTATAAAAAACTTATGCACTCTCGCCGTCTACATGACCTACAAACCAAACTCTTCTTAAATCCGTTCGTGTCATATTTCCAACCAAAATATTTCAGAAAAGTTCAAAATATTTGTTCTTTTTCCCTTCATTATGAGAATCAAGGCGATATACATTTAAGGATTTTACACCTAGGTTTTAATGTTGTTCAGTGACCCACGTCATCATGGCCGATTCAAGACGAAACCAGGAGATTCATGGAAGGTGGTCCTCAAGGCCATACTTATAAAGTAGCACCAAAACCTCGCCTTTTTATTTTGTACCACAATCACCATTTAAATTGTGAACGTTTAACCATCAATTGGGTAAATCTCGGCATCATTATGTCTCCCTGAAATAATGGGTTTCCATGTTCGATATATATTTCTGATCAATGCCGCTGTTAAAGTCGCAATATCTTGAGGAACAGAGCATCAGTGTAAAGCGTCAGATGTATCATAACGTAGCCTGCATACAATTTCATTTATGCACCCATACAGTGCACTGTTACATGTGTCAAGGTCTGGACTCCGTGCAGACCACGTTATAGGTGTATGGCTGCAGGTAACGCCTCGCTCGAACGCACGGCGAATCCACTTTCCTGCCAATCCTTCATTGATATTATATCTCACAATTACCCCGAAATGTGCCGGAACACCCTCTTGTTGAAACAAGTATTCCTGTCTAATTACCAACTCCTTCAATTTTGGCACGAACCATTTTTGTAACATTTATGAAGAATAGTGTTGCTTTACTGGTCCATCAAAATGAGGTCCAATTATGAATATGGCGGCTACTCATAGCCGCCGCCTATATCATTACGTGTGTTAGATTATGTCATCATTAGATCATCTTCAACGTAATCCAACTTGGTCTTGACAACGAAAATACGTTTCTTTGACGTCCACTTCGATAAATGGGCATTCGTCACTGCGTCACTAACAAAATTACCTCCCCATAGGATGGAATAACCGCAAATTAATTATGCATTACCTCACATACTAATGTTTTGGTGTGTAAACCTTGGATGATTATTGATTTATTGACAAAACAAGGGCCGTAACTTCTAACTTTTAATCTCATTGTTTTAGACTTTGGGCATGTTTAATTCTAAAGATAGCTTCCTTGAATTATTAATCGTTAAGCACCAGCACATGTGTCATGCCGTTTGGGTTTTCTTCCCGGGCCTTTCTAATCTTTGATCATGCCAATATTGTAAATAGTTTTTTCTCCCATGCATTTTCACGTTTTTAGTTTGGAGGGGCCTTTTTGAATCCGTTTTGGAACTTACCGTATATACTCGCTTATAAGGCGACTCACTTATAAGACGACACCCCCCGCCCCCGACTTTGGAAACACAAGAGTCAATTTTAGCGTTGACCCGTTTATAAGACGAGGCGAACTTTTATTAATAATACAGTACTGGAAATGTAAATAAATGTAATTGAGACTGTCCCACGCGTTGTCGTCTTCGTCGTTAGTAAATAAAATCTGTGCTTCTTATTCAGACAAGAAGCAATGAACAAACAAGTCTCCGCTAGAACAATTCCTAACATATACAGTAAAAACAACACACGCTATCAAACCGCTATGTAATACGCAGACCCGTTTATCATGCGAAACGCTACCTGACGCCTGCGGACGACGATGTGGTTTGAATTAATTATAGTCTCACTTAGAAGACGACCCCCCCCCCACTTTGAATCTAGGTTTTTGGTGGTAAAAAGATTGTCTTGTAAGTGAGTATATACGGTATATTAATCACATCTGATATTAGTGAAACTCACCTCCTGTGCCGACCTCGAAGATTGTCTCGCCCTGGCTTTGATTCAACTCCGATGTGATCTCCTCAACAAGGAACTGATATTCGTCCTCGCTTGGATTAATCAGGCATGTCTAACGTACATAAAATTAATGCTGAGGGTGAAAATTGTTATGATTCATGGCAATGTGTCCTGACATAAGGTGCAATTTTACATATATATGAATATCATAAAAAGAAATATTATCATTAATAACCAAACATATTTGATATTTCCTAAATTTATACTGTCAAGCGTGCATAAAAAATATCAATCTATTATCTATTTCAATACTTAAAATTTTTGAATGTAGTGTATTCACTGAGACAGTATTTTTTTCTACGAATTTATCTTCATGATACAAGAAAGCCTCATGCAATGAATTGTTGAGCTGGTCAGGTGATGTCATCTATGATGAAGAACATCTCGACACAGCTATTTTCTAACATTCAGCTCAATAAAAATCATAATACATGCATCTATTGTATCAATTAACTACATCAGAGACCTTGGTGAGAACAGAGTTTCCATTGCATTCACCATCATCTGGAGTCGGTGCAAAAAGACAGGAAGTATCCTTGCTGACTGTTGGTGAGAATACATCCAATGAATCCATCTTTCTCACTACTGTATTATATGAATTATCCAATCTTCACACTTGTGTATGGTGATAATAACTTTATCACGTGGCGTTTTTAGTAGAAAAATTTATTGTACTATATGGATATAGTCGATTACTCTAAAACAGCTATTTTGTTCGTAGCAACATGACCGTATATGAAAAACTTCACTTATTATAAATATTTGCACTGCTCCACATTATTCCGCATTCTGAAACTTCTCCAGCAGCAATGAGATCTGAAATAAATGGTAGAAATGGTTATATGCAAATCTGTTGCTGCTAAATCAGTAAACTCATTCCAAAGTCCTAAATGATGCAATGACTGGCAACAACTACTTTCATTTGTCAATCTGAGTATGTCACCAGAACTAGTAATATCTTAGTATTGATTGCTCAATTAATATTCATGATTTCTTATTGCAGAATTCTCTAATGAATTATTACACAACATAGTGTAATTTGTGTTTCTCTAACTTTAAAGCTTCCTCTATAGTTTTTATGGTGGCGAGACCTTAACTAGGTAATTTAGTACGAACGAACTTACTTTACTTATTATTTTAAAAACCAATTTACATTCTAGGTTTCCCACTTTAAAATATAATCATGATAAAAATTAAGTTTTCCATCGATCGCCGTAAAAACGTCTTTAGAGTTGGAGTTGGTAGTCGCCAAAAAATAGGACGTAATAGGATACTAGTTTAGACTGTAAAATAACATTTTTTGTCAATTACAATTGAAATAAATACCGTCTCTACTTGGCAGATGAAATACAACGCACTATTAATGATCCAATATATTCCGATACATCCAAAATAAAGGGACCATTGTCGATGTATCACTGACGTCGTGACAAGGTTTGATTTTGCTTGTTGGCGAGCAGCTGTTGTTGTTCGCGTACGAGTGTACGACAGACGACTCGACCAACTCGTTTGAAAATTTGGCCGATTCGACCCACGTTATAATATATTCGATCTAAGGGGAGACGAGAAGTAATATGCCAAATACTTGATTTACGCAATCACATACTTTTAGTCTTTTCATAGGTCAGATAAGGCTGTTTTTATCATATGAAAATTATATTGTCATTTTTGCATTTTTGATTGCTTTTACACGTTCGTTGGCCATTTACCTCAGAACATTCGCCCCACTGCCCCAACACGATTCACTCACTATATGATAATTCAATCATTACTATCTGACGAATAGGATAGTCATTAATAATGAAAGCGATCGAAAGTGGCGTGTAGTATAATATATATGACGGACATACATCCAAGTGACTTCTATTAATATACGGTGATGGAGTGAAATATGAGATCATATACGATTTTTATTTCAAAGTACAAAATATTGTGATGTTAAAACATGCATAGCCCCCAGTATCCACATTCCTAATCGTGACCATAATCGGTCAGGCAGCTTGACGAAACGCGGCGGCTACATCAAAAACTATACTAACACATGTGTACGCCCTATGCTTCAGCCAGTAACGAACAGGTCGAATTGTCCGATATAGCGGGCGAATCGTTTGGGACGAGTCGTTCGATCCGCATAAACGGGACGAATCGTCCGGATTATATTGTCCAAGTTGGCGAGTGAGTTGGACGGATAGTCTGACATGACTATTGGCAGAAGCACTGAGAGATCGTAATACAAAGTACGATCCTTGTTCAAGTGAGGCTGACACCGGTTGTGGTATGGAATTTAGTCAGCCCAGTACTTGTTGCATGCAAGATAAATTGACTGGCCTCAAATCAGTTTACGTCATTTCAGCTTGGATAAAAAATAAGAAGATAGAAAGCAGTGTGGAAATTTTTTTATTCATATTTGTTTCAGTCTTTTCTCATTGTTGCCAAAAATATAGTGGATGTTGTCTTCAGGTTATATACATACTGACTCATGATTTAGGAGAGCCTATTACTATAAACCATTTGTAAAGAATATATTAACATTTCTCATTTGTGTCTCGCATTTTCACACCTGTTTGTGATTTCATTAGCTTATGTTATCATCACAGATTTCTTCCCATAATTGCATATATATGTTTGCTGATCACTGTACTTAGAATACTATCAGTATCATATAAAAATTCATCAGATATTAGCTACCCGTCAAATTTTTAAGTATAATTCATGATAATCATGATTCATGCTTCATGATAATCATGATTTACGACTCGGTATTCTAATTACACTAACGCACACAACTGAGCAGGATATATTAGTAGTCACATAAAACTGTATAAATTCATCATCCCCATGCTTACAGTTGACCTTTAAAGTTTATTTTTATGACTGACATCAAGTGGTGGTCTTGGTCAGCTGCCAATCCACAGGTTCTCCCTCACCAATCCTGCATTAAGATAGTTTGCCACTACTGTTACTGTACAACCCTTTGCGTAAACCGGTATGATGCTACTTGGTATTCCTGATAATGATTTTAATAATCTGTAATATAAGATACACTGTGACTATGTTTGTTTTGTTTGATATTCATTTTTGTAGTACACATTCATTCCAGCCTTAATTTTCTTAATTTGTTCTTACTGTTATATTTAAATGTTATCCATACTGCAACTCATCGTATCAATGTCATTATTCACCAAATTGACTCATTTCAGATATCTTTTTTGAAATGTCAATATGAGTGATGAAAAGAGGGGGAAGAAGAGGAAGAAGGCTTATTACCAAAAATGTCACAAGAGAGTTTCGAATTATCACGTACTGGCTGCGAAAATGCAGGGTGTTCTCATTACCTGCAATCAGCATGAGAGAGAAGCTGTTACTGAGGCGTACCATCTTCTCAATGAATATGCTGATAAATTGTTCGGTGCTGAAAAGGTTATAATTTCACATTGCTTGTAATTTATCACTCGCTTGAATGGTTAATAGTAATTAATTCGCTGGCTTTATTGCCTAGAGTCGAAGCATAAATTCCCTCCACCACTGGAATATGGCTAAAGCATATACGCAGTATTACAAATGTTAACAATTGGGCAACCTCAAAAGTGCAATTCGGGAAAAGAGATACGGTACCGTAGTTGAGTAGTATGCCTGCTAGACTTGTAACCTAAAGGTCGCGGGTTCGACGCTACCTGCCAGTCGGCTTTTCTGTGATGGTCCTCAACAGTTCCTGATTTCTGGAGTGGGTAGATATATGTGTGGGTAGAACCTTGGTTCGCTGTTTGGACCAATGTTGGCCCTAATCAGACTGACCTAACTACTGTCCATGTCACGTAAGAAGCTGCGATTTGTGATAACATGATGTTTGTTCATTACTCCCGACAGGTTTATGGTTGTTATGGTTGCCTACATTGGATTTGTGCGCATTCATGACGTAGTGTTTGCCCGTTTCTCCAATGTACATGGTGTCGAGGCATGTAGTACATGTGATGGCGTATATGACATTGGAGGAAAAGCATGTGTGTGTGCCGTGGATGTGGTGATTTGCATTGTTGGGTCCTATAAAGTCCTCGCGTGGGTCAATGTAGCTGCAGAGCTGGCATCTAGTATATGCACAGACGGACACAGACATGTATGGTCTGGTACCAGTGCGTGTATTTTGGTAATTTTTCGTATGTAATTTGCTGGATACAGGTATCTGATTGAGGTTCGGTGGCTGTCTGTAGGCGATGAGTGACTGACCGTTGATTGATTCCCGAAGGGTGAGTTCATGTCGAGGATAGGCTGCAGGTCTCTGAGGATGCGTTTGAGTGGCTGAAGTTGTGGGCTGTAGGTTATGACGAGAGGTACACGATTATTCTTTCCTTTCTGTATGTATTTGACTAGTTTTTAGTGTGGAATCATGGTGGTTCTATCAAGTTGTTTCTGGATGAGGGCTGGTTTGTAGTCAAGATCAGTGAATGCTTGGCAAAAGTTAGCAAAGTTTTTCATTGTTTCATCTTGTGTGGGGCATATGCGGTGGCACCTGAGGGCATGGCTATAGATATTAGATCGAGTGATGTATCTGGAATGGGAGCTGGAAGCATGAAGGCATGTGTAGCGGTTGGCTGGTTTCCTGTACATGGATAGTTTCTAACTGTTACATTGAGGAATGCAATGGAATCTTCCGATAATTCCATCGTAATGTTGATGCTACCGTGGATGTTGGTAAAGTTGGTGTGGAATTGGATGATTCTCTGCCGCGTGTCCATATAATAAAATTTCATCGATGAATCGCAGGTAGGTATGGGGTTTCAGACTTTCAGTGTTCAATTCCAGAGGGAGCATTCTTCCAGATTAGACATGAAAATATTGGTAAATTGTGGTGCCATTTTCGTTCCCATGGCAGTACGGTTTGTTTGGAGAAAAACATGTTTTAAAACCTGTTAAACGAGGAAAATATAAGCATTTATAATGGCGAACTGTTATAATAATAAAACCATTGCATAATGTGTATTTTCTATTTCAGAGGGAAAGCAATGTAATTACGGATGAAAAAACAAACACTATAGATATTGAAGATGAATTAGCAAATGAGATTGCGCTGTTGAAGGAATCGAAAAACGAGAGGCGATTTCAAAATGTGCGTTGTCGCGTAGGTAACTGTATATTTATCAAGACAAACATTCCCGACGTATGCAGACTTGTGTACACGATCCTTTCAGATGCTGCCTCTACGGGGGTTTTAAGAACACGTTTTTGTCTCAGAATCACGCCGGTTATTGCGACGTGCGGAGCGAATCTTGAAAGCATACGGAAAACGGCCAGTGAGATTTTTAGCGAATATTTCGAGGTGGCTCACGGACATTCAGTCACATATTCGATTATATTCAAAGCAAGGAATAACAGTTCGGTGTCGCGAATGGATGTTATTTCTGACTTGGCCCGCTGTATAGAAGGAATGAATCCATTGAATAGGACCGATCATAGTGATCCAGACTGTACGGTTCTAGTCGATGTGTTGTGTACGGTGTGTTGCGTAAGCGTGGTGAAAGACTACAAGAAGTTTCGCAGGTATAACATTCACGAGGTCGCGATGGCACAGAAGGATCGTCGCGACCTAGATGACCACACAGCGGTCAACCGCGGATGTAAAACTGTGTCCAGCAATACCACTGATAAATACTGTTTAGATGCAACTAGTCAAGGTGAGGATCAAACTATCGGTTGTGAGTCGAACGCGAACACAACGGACGAGTGCGTAGATAAAACAGAGGCTAAAGACAGCGATGAACGTCTTGGTTCAGTGATAACAGAAGATAATTGAAATATTTCAAAAGATAACGATAGCGATTATTATCATTTTGGAACCCAAATGTCATGAATATATTCAATGTTTGATCCTTCCACGGTCACCGAGCATTTAGAGAGAATATTGGCGATTTTAGTGACCTGCTGCATTCTGTTTTTTAGTATTTTTTAATAAAGCCTAGAACCTCTACTGTAGATCTGTGAAAGCGTCTGTAACAATATGAAAGAAAATAAAGTCGATCTTTTACCTAGAACATTTATTTTTTACACAATACAAATCCACATGAACCTCCATTTCACTAAACTAGTCTTAGAACAGTTCAAATATATCCTAACACAGTCATTATCGTAGAGTTCGCGGGAAGGGCATGGGGGGTATAAATTCATCAAAGTCAAACCCTTTCGTTAAAGAGAGGTAGCAATACAAACACAATTACTTGCCTTTGTGGAACCTAATGGGTAAAAAATCCTGTAAAATATACAGGTAACTAACGTAATCAAGTGAGTTGCCAGGTGTTGAATGAGGACATCGCTAAACAATTACTATAATAATTTCGACTTAAATGTTTTATTATGTGAAAAATCAGTCATTATTATGTATACCTATAAATTAGAGTATGACTTGATATAAATTCGTAACTATTAATGCACCATGCTTAGTAAAAAATTCTTCTCTGGATTATAAAAATGGAGTGAGACAAGGCATCAAAATGAAAACAATGTCACACTTGATATAATGGTCCGTCTAGAAGAATTTGAGGCATTCCTATTATCGAAGAGATTTTATTTAGTAATTATAAAAGAGGAACTGAAACAGTCATCCCCACGGTAGCCATGCAAGTTTCGAGTGAAAGATCAAGGGACATGCACAGTGAAGCATGGTGCTTGTATAGAAGCTAGTGATAAACGCATGTGTATACGAAAGGTGATGTGATCAGTCTTTTACTACTTTTATTGTTAACACCATAAAAATTAACACAATTCCTAATACAGAGGTGATTGAACAATATCGATTTGAAGTTTGATATACACGCATCGCTACTACAAGATCTCATTCACGCCGCATGGTATGTCTGCATAGCTTTCTTTTTTGTATAAACTTATGACATACCCAAGACCAATTTTCTGGCGTGCCATTTCGGGACAATATACAGAGTCGCAATTATTATTCGGACCCACTTAGCGTAAACTCACGTAAAGATATGTATCGAATATCGTAATATTTACAACGTAGGCTATTTAAACGTAATTTTAACTTGTTTATTAAACGCGAAAGTAATTAAACACAATAGATCTATTGTATAAATTATTCTAAATCATGTAAATACCTACCTGTGGTACAGTCATATCGGTTCGATCAATTTCATCAAATATTTCTAAATAGCATCGTCACTGCGCACATTTATTTTTTATCAAAAAATTCCAACTGTGCCACTTCCTGCCCACCTCAATTCAAACCTGCCCTCCGTAGCTTCTAAATCACGTCAGTCATATTTCTGACATGTATTACTGTTAAAAAAAATGTGCGACCCATTTGAGTTAGAACACTATTTTTTTATAACAACTGTAGCGGATGTGCATTATGTACAATTGACCAATAATTTCATCACTGACGTACGGGTCTGGGCATATGTTATATATTGCGAAGTTTGTATAGAATACAACATGAATGGCTAATAACAGCGATTTTGGCATTTTTCTCAGACAGTCTGAGGTTGTAAGAATGAAGTGTGGATTGAGGACGCTGTGTAAATACAACACCAATGGTCAAATACCATTTCAGGTTGAGTCTACACAGTCATGGATCTCTTTGATGTAAAAGGTGTTGAATGCGCGAGTGGATGGACTCGAAGGGACATAACTCACACGCAACCACGTAGTTTTTCTGTACGATGCTTGGCAATGATTCAATAACTCATTACATTTAAAGCCAACCAATGATACATCACAAGTAGGCCAAGATTATGGCCCTACAATAATTACAAATCCCTGTCCCGCTACATTGTTTTACTTGACACGTATTTAGTTAAAGTATTTCCGGGTTCAAGGGTCAACGAAACACTAACATAAAATTAATGAAATCCCCATACACACGCAGCGTCTGGCCCAATGTCATTTTGTGCCCGACCCAATGTTATTTTGTGCCCGCTCCAATGTCATTTCATGCCCGGGCCCAATATTATTTTGTGCCCAATGTCATTTTGTGCCCGGCCCAATGTCATTTTATGCCCGGCCCAATGTCATTTTGTGCCCGGCCCAATGTCATTTTGTGCCCGGCCCAATGTCATTTTGTGCCCGGCCCAATGTCATTTTATGCCCGGCCCAATATTATTTTGCATCTGGCCCAACATTATTTTGTCTCATGTGCAATTCAACGTTTTCTCCCTTGTCGGATAAATAACACAACTAAGTCACTACAATACACGATATCTGCATTCATTCTTAACCCGCCTACACCAGCTGTTTTCACTGACTTTTTACACTCCAAATGATAAATAGGTGAAATCATACATTTGCCAATTGTGGCTACAATCAAAACATCGATCATGCTTATATGTAGAGAAATGGACAGTGTCACAGGTAAATTTTTACGAATTTACGAACCAGTTTTCATTACTCTACAATAGAACGAATTATTTCCGGAAAGAACAAACAAATGTTTGTTTTCTCCATCAAATTTCATGCGTTTTCCTAAATAAAATTACAGTAGTAAAATTCGCAAAAAAAAATTCCTTTTGTGTTATCGACTTTTTTGATTGAAATGGCAAAGAACAAGTAATCAATGGTAAGTCAGTTTGTCTGAACAAATACAAACTCTACGCAGTGACCACTTACAAGTGACCAGTGAGGGTAGGGTCACTGTAGAATATTAACATGTCACGAAAATACAGACGATAGCCGATGACCTATGGATGGTGTCTATAGGAAGTAGTCTGGGGTGCGACGGGTCACGTGGGGCTCTCCCCGTCTCGGTGCGGGGTCAAATTGTAGGCTGAAGAATAACAATTCAACATTAGGCTAATCAACGGGACAGGTAGATAATGGGTAGATGTTTGGGGCGATTACAGTTAAGATGTAAAAAAAAATTATTGTACTCCCTTTGTAAGGGTGGATATATTGAGCTCGCTTTAACGGGTGTTTGCGACCGAATACTAATAATGGCGTTATATCATTGAAGATATGAGATATAATAGCAATTTTAATAGTTTTAATTATACCTTAAGGCGTGAAGTAAAATTTATAACATAAAACACCCATGTCTGACATGTAAGAATTCTTAAGATCACGTAACATAAAAATAGACTTAAAAATTTCTACATATTAATATCTAAAAGCCGTGATATTTGCTGGAAACTTAACCAACAGATTATATCGTGTGTGTGTGCGTGTGTGCGTATGTACGGATGTACCGTCAGTAACCTGGTTGTCCAATGAATAAACTAGTCAGATAGAATGAAGTTACGCCTCTCTTATCAAGAGTCTCTAGTTTGTAATGGGTAAATGACTCACAAAGAATATTTGAGAGAGTCATCAAGTTCCATGATGGCCGCTTGGTTACCGCATCGATAGCAATAGTTTGGTGCGCTAAATATAGTCACGACGTTACGTTCATGACACCAGTTGTAACCCTGCAACGATTACGACACGGGTTCAAGTTAAAAACACACCTCTGTAGTTTGCGCTATAAGATGTAAGGCATCTATAACGTAGTACCACATGAATTCTGATGTTTTACGAATAAGGTGTAAGGATGACCGATGTAAAATGACTGGTATAAGGATGACCGGTCCAAGAATGACCAGTATAAGAATGATGCGCGCAAGAAAAACCAGTGTAAAAACGACCTGTATAGAAAGTACCGATGTAAGAATGACTGGTGTAAGAATGACCAGTGTAAAAATGACCAGTATAGGGACACGAAAATACAAAGGTAACACCTTGTTTAATAACTATATAAGGATTAACACAAGCTTTCGCATATCGAGTATACTTCATTAGGTGCAATTGCGTATTTGCGACATGGCTAACGCGGCAACTCCCAGCAGTATAGGGGCGACTGGCGTTAAGAATGACCGGTGTTGGATGATGTTAAGGCTTAAACATCGCGACCGCCGTACCTCCATGACGAGCTGGTGAGCGCGGGATATCAACGTCAAGTTATTCGTGTGGTTAAACGTCTCCGATATATCCTGACCGAACGTGTAGCCGGCACCCCTGGGTGAGATACCCCAGCCACCGCGATCGTCGGGGTCAGACCAGAGCAGGTCACACATGGGGCCCTAAAACACACCGGCGCCGTGTGATTGGAATTTACTAACACTTCATCGAAGCAACGTCAATATTATAACCTAAAAGAGCCTCATGATTTAAAAACAACTTCATCAAAACCTCATTGGACTAAAAACAGCATGTGATCAATACAGCGTTGTGATCATAAACAGCATTAGGATCATAAACAGCATTACGATCTGATCTCTTCTGACCGACAGTATACGGGGGTTTTTTTATCAAAGTAAATGTGGCCACGTAACATGGAGGCTGTTAAGGCTGTTTGTTGGTAACACACTGAATCTATTTAGCTGGACATTTTTCAGGAATTCGGCAACTTCCGATGTCTGGGGTAGGGCACTGAGCAAATCACCTAAAGTCCATCGATTCTAAATCAACATTAATGACTTCTTCTGTGTATTTTTCTGCAGCACTGAAGAGAAATGGTTGCACTGTCTTTAGACGAAACACGAGACCTGTACATTAACACCAATGGTGAGATGATGACCAAACTAAACGATAACTGTTGAACATAGTTTCACTCACTTCATGGGGCACCTCCTGTATGCGGTCTAAAGCCCGGATATGATCTAGAGTGTCGATGGATGGGGACAGGCCTCCGTGCAAACAGAATATCTACAAGCACATGCTAAGTTTACCATCATCTATGTAAAGCAACGAAACAGCGGTATACAACTGTAAGCATGATAAGAAATACATTCCTTATATCATTGCAGTAATAACGAAAAGCACAACAGGCATTTGTCGATGAAGTGAATCTATGGAGTAAATAGATATTAATAAGATATTAGAATAAGTAAAATATAGTTTAGATGATATAGTTTCACCATTTTGTTGTTAATATGTCTATTGTTTAATTTTGTTAATGAAGAGGGCTAAGGTGAGCGTACTGCTCTTGCCCAAATGTTTCACATTTTCATTGGAATAAAAATATTATAAAACAAAAAATAGTTTAGATACCTGACTATCAACAATGGCAGTGAGGGGGAGATAATCAAAGAGGTCAGTAAAATACTTCCACACGTGAGCATTGCCATATTTGCGGAGACACTCGTCATAGAATCCGTAGACCTGCGTGATCTGTCGGCTCTCGTGGTTCCCCCGCAGGACCGTCACGCGGTCGGGGAAACGTACCTAAAGTGACGTCATTAAATGAACAATATCACGATTGGTATTTCTGAATGTTACGCATGGACAAAATAAAACCTAATCACAATTTTTTGATTATTTAGAGTTTTGTGCTGAAATGTATTTTTTAAATCCTGCCCTGGTCATGAATGTACAATTTGGCAATCCCGCCTTCTAATTATCTAGGTTTTCCACTAGTCAGACAGGGCGATATCTCAGATATGGGGCTAGTGCACCATGATGCGCGTATGTGTACACTACTTATGTGAACAAGCCACGGGGAGACGACTGGTCAACTGGGCAATGTAGTAGCAAATGCTATGAGATAATCTTTACAATTGAAACACACTTCATTCTAAGCGGGAACAGTGATATGTGTGGATAATTGTCACACCTGAATAACTAATCAATAAAGAGTTAATCAGAGAATTTATTTATTAAACAGCATAAATACCTTTAATGCCATGAGTAACGAGACAGTTTCAACTGAATAATAACCACGATCAACATAATCTCCCATGAACAAATAGTTCGTATCTGGAGATTTGCCTCCTATTTTAAACAACTCCATTAAGTCATGAAACTGTCCATGAACATCTCCGCATACTGTTACTGGGCACCGTACATCTTGCACATTTGATTCTTTTGACAAGATCTCTTTTGTCTGAAATATAAACACATTTGTTATTTATAACTTGATTATTGGAATATTGAGCATTAAGAGCTTGAGCAAAATTCCCTAACACAGAACACATCAGAGTATGGACTGATAAAGTTAGTTTGATTTGCAAATAATTCAACTTGAATTCCCATAGATTACAGAAACCAAACTAAATACCCATCGTAAGGCATCAACATCATGTTGGCTGGTCTATTGATGTAACCAGCTCTTTTAACTACCATTCAATGTAGAAGGTATATTACTTACATTTCCAAGTATTTCCTGAACATTAATTAGCTAAGAAATATGAGATTAGCTTAGACTTACCTTATCACAGAGAGTTTTTACTTGATTTTCTGTTAACTGTTTGCATTCATACAACTGTTCAATCCATTGGTCCAATTCCTTAGCAGACGTGCGATCTTCAACCATGTTTATAATTTATTTGTGTACAATAAGCAAACTGCGATTTAAATTAATTATTAAAATCACCGAATGGGCGTTGTAGGTTATCGTTTGACTGAATAATCGGGTTATCTAATAATAACTACCCTCTGCATTTCGTTAAAATTACTCAAGATGGCCGAACGATATTCAAATGACGTCACGTCAGACCGGTGACATCGTAGGAACAAAAAATACCGGGATAAAAAATATTTTTCTGATTATGATTCTGATCTGTACAGTGCATACCCCGCGCTGCGAGTATTATCGCACTTTACAAGAGAGAGAAACAGAAGGGCCAAAAGGGCCAAAGGGCTTCGAGAAAAAGAAGAAATTTTAATTGATGAGTGTGAGGGCAATAAAACATAGAGGGGTCCAGTCTCACGATGTGAGCTTTAGGCTCATAAGTCTATGCTGGAATGTTGCAAGAGTAGTGGCGTTCGTGATAGATATTGGTAGCGAATTCCAATATGAAACAACTGCAGGAAAAAATGAATTGCTATATACGTTTTTGGTACGTGTACATAGAATGTAGGTATTGTCTGTTAGTGCGATTGAGAATGAGAAATGACTATTACACGATAACTCATGGTATGAGCGTAAAAAATTAATGACAGCATATTGCAAAAATGTAAGCAATGGTTGCGATCATAATAAACGTAACCTATTGACAAATTTTAATCATAAATCACCGGAGAATTGCTCCCCAATATCAAGACGTTCCTCAGTTGACTGTAAAAGTTTACGTGGCCACTTACTGGTTAATAAGGTGTGTCACTTAGTAAATTTTTAGAGAATGATTTTTGATCTGTATTGACGCATATATATTGTTTTCTGTTTATAATAACGAATACAATACGATTTTTAATGAGATCAAAATAGACCAAATGATAAATGTTGACCAAAGTAGTCGATCCAAAATACTTGGGGTATGAAAAAAAGCGCAGTCCGGATCGACAGCAAGAACATCTTCCTTTTCCGGTGTGCCGTCATGGCCGACAAAGCGGCGTAGACGTGCAATTTTATTAATCGCTCTAAATCCGAAAGAATCAGTGTAACGGCTATTCGCGTGACTACAAAATGGCTGGCGTAATGAAGAATGATGAGCAAATGACTCTCAGAGGGACACTGCGGGGACATGGCGATTGGGTAACACAAATTGCAACGACCCCACAAAAGCCCGATATGCTGCTGTCCAGTTCGAGAGGTTGAACAGTTGAAGACTAAATGAATGAAAACTTTTTAGTTTTTACTTTTAAATGAACTATGGCTCTAATATAAGTAAATTTATCTTAACAAATTATTCAGGTAAATACCCGAAAAATCAACGATACATAATATCTGAGCTATTTTATGAAAAATAAAAATTTTATCAATCATGTGACATAAGCTGTGACGTTTGTAGTTTCGTTGTACATTTCGCCATCACAGATACAAATTTAACTACTACTACTTTAGCTAACTTCCAAACTGTAATGGCTAAGGAATAGCAAAGATATGAAAGGGAAACGTGATGTTAAATTAATACCTGTCAATATGTAAAAATTTACGCCACTTTTATCCATCTAATTAGATATAATAAAGCAAGAAATGAATTGAAAATAACATTTTGTGATAAAAAATTGAGTTATATATCATAAATCGCAATAAAACTCACATCTTCCTTAGGCTGAAACTTTCTAACAATATTAGTATGGCTCATCGCTATGAAACACTGTTGAAAAGAAATAGTAACGACTCCTGGGCGTTCATCACGGTACTAATTCATCAATACCTCTTTTTGTACCTGAAGTACTAACTAGATTAAAAATGTTATTTAAAGTTCGGCTATATTTCATTTTTTTTATTCACAATTGTAGATTTATTGATCTTATTTGCAGATCAATCATTGATTATCTGGAAGCTGATAAGACAAGAGAATGAGTACGGTATAATGGACCGAAGCTTGCATGGACACAACCATTTTGTGTCCGATGTAATCATGTCATCAGATGGACAGTTTGCTCTCTCCGGTTCCTGGGACAACACTTTGCGGCTTTGGGATTTGACCACGTATGTTTCAGTACTTTTATGGAGGATATATATTTAAGACGCTTCTGCGCCTATTTAGAGTCGCCATTGCAACATTTCAGAAACCGAACTGTCACTGAAGTGTACTACTCTCAGTAAGTCAACACTGCTCGATAGCAAGCAGTGAGAAATGTTTCCCCTTGGATACTTGACAACCTCCCCACAAGCTTGCATATCCCATCACAACTGACGGCGTTCCCCACATTTTTCGAGCATAAAAATCGTGGTTTTAGTCCGTCAAACACCAAGTATGAATTCTTCACGCTCGTTGCACCCGGTGCACGGTGCATCCTTGTGCAATGTGCTTTTGCGGGTTCAAACACTTATCTTTGTTCAATATTATCGATGTTGTTCACGATAATCACTGCTCAATTACTGTGATGGTAATAGGGGTAGCCAATGAGCTTCTATGAAGAGCTGGAGAGAAATGCACAGAAAAAAAAAACAGAATAAAAGGTTTTTTCGGTTTTTTCTGTGCATTTCTGCTCAATTACTGTTTATCATCTTCATATCTTCATCAATCAGATCAAATAATATAAACAGTATAAATTGACTGAGGAAGCAGTCGGATGGTAAGATCGCCAGACTCGTAACCGCATGGTCGTACGCTGGGAACTGCCAACAGGCGACTTCCTGCGATGATCCTCATCAAGTCATATATCTGTGATACCTGGAGTGAAGTAAACCCATATCTAAAATGAGTACACACTTGATATTATTCACCGGCGATATACAATGGTCATAGGTCTGTGGTATTGTATCTGCGTTGAATAGCTGCCCTAAACCTTTATTGCCTGAAACTTGCGATCTACAAATGTTTTACCTAAACATTTAGATGATAACAATAGTTATTAAGGATGCTTTATCCTAGGACGCCACACGTGCCTTTTACTTTTCAAGCTTTCAACTTCGCGCACTAGCCCTCTGACCATACAATGCAAAATACAATTTTCAGTTGTCTCAACCAGTCGGCTATTGTTTTATTTAACCACTATTTGCTGATGAGTAAGAAGCATTAGAAATTTTTTTAGGAAATTTGTGATGCCTAGCAATTACTTCGCTCGATATTTCATGCATATTACTGGGCTTGATGTTTAATATGTTTAATACAACCAACGACGTTTTTTGCATGTTTGTCAATTTTTAAGCTCCATGGTATCGAGCCTTCCAAGGCAAAAGTAAAAGTGAACGGGAACATTTATGTAACCTTTATAACATTTAAATAACCTATCTGATTGTCATTATGGTACATTGCCAAATGTGGAATAACGGTTCTCTGTGCAGGCAGAAGCAGTGTATTTGATATTGATCTTATTCTCTCCGTGTTGGAGTAGAACTGAAATCTTGATGCTCGTTGTGGATTCGTTATAGTCTCAATCCTTTTATTTTAGGTCTGTCGGTGATAATAGGACATTAAATCGTCACTGTCACTAATTTACCCCTCCTAATACACCCACAAGGCAACAATCACTAATATTTCACCCCGTGTCGTGTATTTGTGTATTATTTCACGCATTTTCTAATTTCTGACGGCGTTCCCCACATTTTTTGAGCATAAAAATCGTGGTTTTAGTCCGTCAAACACCAAGTAGGAATTCTTCACGCTCGTTGCACCTGGTGCACGGTGCATCTTTGTGCAATGTGCTTTTGCGGGTTCATACACTTATCTTTGTTTCCTACTATTGATCTTGTTCATCTATAAATAAGATAGCATTGACCATCTAAGACTTTTGCCTGAAAAAAACTATAAATATATACTAGCTAGCAGTCTGGGCACAAATGGAATTGGATTTACATCAAGCCTCGTCACAGTCTCGTAACTTAGAGGCTTTTTCTGCAATAAACCCAGCGTGTAATACTCAATTACGGAAGTAAAAACTCGTCTCAAAAACGGGTAGGTGTCTGATAATCGATCCTATCTTTGATGGGGGATATACGACTATCTTCGCTGAATTGCCGCCGTAATCATTTCATTATAAACCGCATCTCACCCACTAACGCCTGATACTCCCGGTCTATAAACGTTGTACTATACGTTTTACCTTACCGTAAGTTTACGGGCATATAATCAACTACGGTAGTGTAGTCGCGTTGCAGGGGGCAGACAACTCGCCGCTTCGTGGGTCACAGCAAGGACGTACTGAGCGTGGCGTTCTCGTCGGATAACCGGCAGATTGTGTCGGGGTCGCGTGACAAAACCATCAAACTGTGGAACACCCTGGGTCTCTGCAAGTTCACCATTCAAGTCTGTATGCTTACAAAGAAGTCAGTCACTGTCTACACTGATGTCTGATCACCAATCATTCCTACGTTAATACACCAATCAACCATCAAATTAACGTCTAAAATGCCATATCATGTCTGTTATATTCTAATCACGGTATAAGCTACCTTTGTAAGGGGCAATAATAACCTTTACAACGCGTTCATCCCATGCTGTTCTGTTCATCCATGTTTCATCTAATGAAACTGTGATTTTGCTCATATCAAGGGGATTTCAAAGTATTGAGTGTGTTTTGTTCACTGTATAATCAATCCGAACAGGAATGGCCGTTAGCCGATGGGAATGCTCATAAAACATATCTTAAACTCGAAAATTTATTGAAAAAACTTGATCTTTTTCGCTATGCACCGTGTGCGTCACGTGACTTCAAGTCGTCACCATAGTGGGTCTGTCGGACAATGTGACAAGCAATGTGCATGATGGAACGTTATATCTCATCGATGTATCATGTAGTGTAGATGCACTATTAATGGTTCATCGAATCCAAATTCTGTCCGCAGTCATACGATGTTGACATGATATATGGGCGTTTGTCCGTTCGTTTGTTCGACGATCACCGTGGCTCGATGATTAAACAAAGACACAAAATCATACCTGAGAATCATTGATGTGAGACGTCCTGCAATAATGAGAGTCGCGGTGTTCCAACATTTTTTTAACATAATACATGGATACACGTTTGTCTTTTGCTTCCCCGTGTTACTGTCAGGGTCACTTCATATAAGTACGTCCTTGATTTGGTTAAGGGCCTTATGGAGTCTTTATGCTGGTAATAAAGGTCAATCAAGGAGAGTAATTTTTGATTTGGGTGAATTTAAATTGGGCGCCATCAAGGGGCACTAATTGTTGGTTCGAGGTCTATCAAGGGAAGTAATTGTTTGTTTCTGGGCCATCAAGGACAGTGATCTTGGATCAAGAGCCATCAAGGGGCACTAATTGTTGGTGAGTTGTCTTTCAAGGGCGGTAATTGATGAGATGTTTCTGGCGATGTATATTTCAGGAGGATTGTCACAACGACTGGATATCATGCGTGAGGTTCTCTCCCAATGCTGCCAACCCGATCATCGTGTCATGCGGCTGGGATAAGCTCGTTAAGGTAACAGTTTAAAGGGCCAAACATCTACGAGGTATCCAACGAACTCATCTTTCAGCAGATGAACCCAGTAGATGCTCAAGAATTGTATTTCATTTGCCCTCTCTAGTCACATAGATGCATAAGTAACATTTGTTATATATTATACACATGCATGTTGTTTTTTTCTTTTTCCTTGGATCAATTATGAACAACTTCAAACCTCATGAAATCCGTGTGTCCTTGGGAATTTTTATTTCGAAATTCGGGTTGCGTCTTTCAGTCAGTTTACCATCAACCTTAGTGATATCTGTAAAATTTTGTTATGATCAACCAATAACTAGTATTATTTCAGTCACAGTAGCACTATTTTGTAGCCAGTGTATCTTAAGACTAAGTACTTGCGTTAGATGCAGTCCCATTAAAGTGCGTACAAGCTTTAGTTAATCGTAATCTATTAATGAATACTGAAATACAACAAAAAATATTCTTAGCTATATATTGTCAAATTACAAAGCTAACACCTGTCTACCTCTACAGCTCCCTGAGATTAAGATATCCTCGAGCTTTTGTGGTAATACTGTAAGGCCCTTCAGCGTATCTACCTGTGTACCAGGTGTGGAATCTGACTAACTGCAAGCTTAAGACCAACCACGTGGGACACAATGGTTTCTTAAACTGCGTGACCGTCTCACCCGATGGTTCACTGTGCGCGTCTGGGGGGAAGGTTCGTTACTTGTTACCGTACTGCTGTAGTAACTGTATTAATGTCACGATGTCACCAAAGTATTTTTATACATTACATTACCTTTGATCTTAATCACATCATACCTGTGATATTCTCTCTACGTTGTAGCCCTGAATATGAGTAGCTATTTCACCATGATTATAGCAACCCCCGTTTGAGCTGCCTGTGATATAGAAACGGGCTGAAAATGACCCAAACAACGGTTCAATCTCTTTCTATTGCCAACATGTTCACATTGTCACTATACTACAGTACCGTCCTAAACGACAGCCTGTATAAAATGTATACCGCAATCTTTCACACACTCAATAATCTTCAAATTCATCTTAGCAACTGAAAAAAGGAATGATTTGATCTACGGAAGTGTGCGATATATTATTTTGCAGAAGGCCACAAAGCTGTTACTATTTCTCTCCGTGTTTTATCTGTTTATATAGATTGATTAAACAGTGATTGATAGTAATGGTCTATAGTAACATATTTTCAGTACGGCAGTAAAGCTGTCAAATTTTGGTGCAGATAACTTCATCCAACCACTCTATAGAGTGCACATGAGGCTGTTGTTTTGCCATGCCATGTGCAAATAAATAATGATTTATCCCTAGGACACTCACAGATTTGCTGTTTGCTGTCTCTATCTGATACTTGATAACGTTTCTTGTGTAGTCCTGTTACCGTGGTTACTAATTATCGACTTATGTCCATCTTTGGTATGTGTATTTCGAAAGTATCAGAAGTTACGGAAGCAGATTTATTAAACGTGCAAATAACGGGTTATTTCTTCTAGTTTCGCCCGTGGTGGACGCTGACAGCCTTTCTGTATGGTCACCACTGAGTGAGTGACCTATAGAACAATGTCGGGTCATCGGGTCATCAAGGGGCGATATCAGTGTTTGAGACGAAATCTCTATAGACATGGAGAGTACAATCTTAGGATATTTATTCAACACGATCGCTGCACGGAGCGTTTCATTGGTTCCTTACAGGATGGCAATGCGATGCTGTGGGACCTGAATGAGGGGAAGCATCTCTACACGCTCGATGGGGGCGACACGCTGAACGCGCTATGCTTCAGCCCCAATAGATACTGGCTGTGTGCCGCAGCCGGCCCCAGCATCAAAATCTGGGTAGCGCTACGTTTAATATTAGCTATAAATCACCATACAATTCAATAAATGCAACCCCCATCACATCGATAGACCAGGCGCCAGGTGGCGCATACAATGAGTTCGTGGCGTGCTCGATGTTGCCCGAACAAGTCTAATAATATAGGGAATAGATTTGCCATCTGCTGCTGCACCTTGCACTGGCTCGACATTCTCTTCGATGCTCCTCATTTTCACCAAATTAATAATGACCTAGTACCTTTGTAGGCAGTGTCTGTACTCAACCACGCATACACGGTCGCAAAAAATTATCAGGCCCAACTGCAAGGATCATCATTATGTGTAACTTGCACGAAATTTAGTAGATGTCGGGATTTCTGATAGCAATCTAAAAGTTATATCGATAGGCATGACGTAAATCTATGGACTCCATCACGTCACAGAGTATTGTTATGACTCGAGGTAGGGAGGGGGGTTCCCCCATGCCCTCTGAGGCCACAGATCACTTGAGTCTCATTGGTGATTGCAGGATTTTATAAAACGCCTCTATAAGACATCGTGTTTGTTTCCAAGCCGAGTAAATGATGACTTTACAACGGGAATCTCTCTGATTCCACTGATGCTATTTCATGTTCTGATACTTGGCCCCAGATCCTCCATCTGGTTGTTATGGTATGGTGATGGTGGCACTCTCTCTGTTGGTGCGTGCATGTATCCATGTATATCTGCACTCATTCATAATGTGTAACACTCAAACCTTGCCTTTTCCACTCCAGGCACGTAAGTGTGAGGAGGGTATTTCATCCACATTTGCGGTATGAATATCATATACGTTTTGCCTCGCCCACCATGCATGCAATGTCATCGAAGGTATCGCGTGGCTACAAATCTACATCTGAATCTTTACACGGCAGGATCTCGAGGCAAAGATCATCGTCGATGTCCTGAAGCAAGAGGTCATCTCGGCGGGGTCGCGCTCCAAGCAGCCGCAGTGCGTGTCCATGGCGTGGTCGGCCGATGGTCAGACGCTGTTTGCCGGGTACTCCGACAACATGATCCGTGTGTGGCAGGTGTCCAAGCGCAAGGATTACGATTGACGGACAGGTCGTTACGGCAACGGTCGCATAAATAAAAGTCTATTAATTTGAGGTTGTGCGTGTTTTTTTTCTCGTAGAAGGCGATCGTGTTTTTTCTACATGACAGCAACGAAGTTAATAGCTACTAAGGGGGTTGGGGGCAGCTGGCGTAGTGGTTAGAGCGCTTGACTTTGGGTCCAGGGGTCCCTGGTTCGAATCCCGCTGTAACCAGTATACTAACTGTGGCGTTTTTTGGGCTGAAGGCGCCTTAAACCCCATTGCCCATGGGGGTCTGGGTAGCCCTTGCAGTGTGGTTTTGTTAGGGCTTTTTCGACGTTTTGCTGTGCTTCAGTTGCTCTATATATGATCTCTATGTTGCTTACCTCCCCGCTATGTTGTCATCTCATTGTAAATAACCATGGACATAGCGGAGTGTGCGACATATGTAGCTCGTATGTAGACATCTGGAACCAGTGGCGTGAATGGATAAAGGTCAATTGTCTGCCCAGACTCGGTGGGTTTTTCACATTAGGTGTTTTCCTCCACCCCTTATAAGTGAGGCTAATCAAATTGTCATGTTAACGACATAGGCTAGCTTTGTAAAGGGTCATAAATGAAATTGGCCTACACAACAGATTACTTCGGTAGTCAGCCAATAAATATATAAATAAAAATACAGGTTGTTAATGAGTGAACGGAACTATTTGATTAGAGTGCTGAATATTATTGTTTCTGTTGAGTATTCTGTGACCACTGCACATTGCTGAAATGGGATCATTCAACGAGTGACATTAATTGATGCTAAAAATGTCACACATGTGACATTACACGTAGTTGCGTTGTAGTTCACAGGGAGAAATTCTAATTGGAATTGTTCGTCCATCCCTCCGTATATCTATCCATCCGATGTAAATATTAAAACAAAATCTTCTAAAGCTTGCGCTTTGCTATTTGGCAAAACTATCCCAGGGTGTGTCCAATAAAGATTTTATCGAGGTATCGTAATGTGAGCGATGGGGGTTGAACGTAAAAAATCACTGAAGTCTATCGATGAAGAGCTTTGCCATTTGACAAGAGATTGTCTTTAAGGTGATATTATTTACATTGTTCTGGCTATCTTCATCTGAGCAAAAGGACTTCTCCCAATGTTTAGTACAAAAAAATAAGGGCAACCTTTTGAGACTAATGAATTTTATCACAAATACAAAGGTAATACCCCTTTTGACTAATATAGATTAACACACCCTTTCTTATATGAATTATACTTCATCAGGCGCCATTATAGAAACATATTATTTATGATACAAAACTTCAGTACATTCATTCATTATGTTAAAAAGAAATAATAATTATATATTGGTATAATATAAAATCATTTTTCAATTATTTCATTTACTGTTAACTAATATTCGAACGCATATGTTTCTCCACATATAAATATGATTTGGAAATGTTTTGAACCACAGAAAAGCGCGGGTGATTTACTTTGGTATAGTTTATTCATTCTCGTTAATCATTCAGTCAACTTTTTGAATCTTTCCATCCAGGTGGGTATTTCTGGATTTTCTGGCCTCGTGTCTTTTCTTGAATGACACCCAGGTAGATTTGATGTCAAATAAGACACCGGTTCATTCGGTGACCGCAGCTGCAACAGCTATTATACAGAATTCGATGAAATCATATTTGATGCCAGAACCACCGGGTGAAGTCTAAATCATGCTTCACTCTTAGCGTGGCGCCCTGTACAGTATTATTAGAATAAATGACCTCCCATCAATAGCTGCCTCGTAATATCATCTGGTCTATGGCTGATAATAATTCTGCGCACAATATATTTGGGTTATGAGCTTGCTAGATATGTTCTGTCAGCAACTTGCTGAAGCATATATTGTTATTATATGACAAAGAGTGCGTGAGTGATAAGGAAGATCAAAGGAGTCTATTAAGTATTTAAAAGTATAAAATAAAATGCACTCCACGATATTTGTATATAGCTTATATTATAGCTAATTACTTGGCCTTAAATTTAGTCTTTCTCATTGTAATTACCATATCTTTGATGCTCCAATAGCCTATAGATTTTATCTTCTCTTTTTTCTCTGTATGCGGTTACTGATGTTGTGACCTCCATGGTAACGTAGCGTATGCCTTGCAGTATTAATTCCAGGCAGCATTTCACACCAGATAATTCATTATCACTCACCTATGGTAGGTTATTTGCCAGTAGGCAACATGCCCCATACTAATTAGGTTAAGTGTAACGGCGGGCGCCGCATCCTATCAACTCCGCGATTACAATCATTGATTTGTGATTGAAACTTTATCACAAGGTCGCCCATAATCGGTATTCCCACCTAGCGTTGACTGTAGCTAGTGTCCATAATTGACCGTTGAAGACAGTTAACGCTATACCGTTGTCTTGACAATCGTGGGAAAATGGAAGCTTCGTCTCGTTTCGATCACTCCTGTTTCGCGGTCCGTTCTTCGTGGTTGGGCCTCTCGTCGGGTTGGCC
>WURV02172402.1:0-14156 GCA_011762755.2 Epimenia babai | reverse complement strand
ATATAGGGACATTGGATCAATTTCGACATCAGTACATAACTGATATCATTCAGTTTGGATAAGAAAGGTCGCAGTGTAGGTTGCATTAGGCGATAACGAATAACCGATTAACAGTCCACGAAACCGGTTTTCCGCGTCGCCTTTGATCGGTTATCGCTGATTGGTCAGGTGTTTTCCGCTATGAGACCATATCTGCATACCTCGAAGCGACCAGACGCGAGGTACAGTAACTACCGAAGCGTACGTATATAATAATTATGTTTACCCTGCCGTAGATTGCCTCACCATACGGTTTCACTCTGCCGATATCGTTATTAACGTTGAATACACGCGGAGCTATTAAGTACTTATGATAATTTGTTCGCTGTGTATATAATTATATGCAAATATCGCGGCATAATTACAGTTATAGTCACCATAAAATTATACCGCACAGTTTGTTCATAATATAACTATATAACGTTCTATTTGTTATTTGTCCGGGTAAGGTTGTATAATGTTATACCTGGTAGTTTAAAATCGTTGAATTCAACTGTGCGGATGATATATACGATTATCGAATACAATGATGTTATCGTTATAAACCTCAATAGAAATACTTATATTAAGTATACCTATATTAGATAAAAGGGTTTTTGAAAGTTCTCGTTACATATGTATATCGTCTAGGTATATAAATCGTGAGATTTTAGATGTGGACACATTTGAGCTGATTTCTGATTCTTGAATAGGTTGCGATTATCATAAGTTTTCGTTCGAATCCCCACACGCTGAGTGGTCTGGCAAAGAAAAGGTTCGTCTTGTTGCTGTATATCGTGTTATTTTACTGATTTTGAGAGGATAATTGGAGGTCGTGTGCAGACATGATGGCCAGCGACCAACACGACTGAAGAATACACCGGTAAAATCTAGCCTGTGGTGGTGCCCCAATCCACGACCAGCAAACCACTGGTATATTTTCTATCGAGTGAACTATATATTTTTTATGTATTTCTTTCATCATGTTTTCTACGTGTATTTTAAGATACTGGCGAGCGCCTGGTTCTCTACAGTACGATTATAGGAACAAATTTCCCGAAACTTGTCGCGGCTTAAGTGATTATATTTACCCGATAGCGTGTGGTTATACTTGTCTGGGAAGATTAAAGATCTCCTTTGTTTGTTCTTTGTGATCATTGGTACAGTGATTGGGTACGTAGCCAGGACGCGCGGATTTAAGCGAAGATGATTATAATACGTTGAACGACCTATCAGAATGACTGCCAATAGGTAATATTGGTAAAGAGGACCGTAATACTCTACATGCCACGGCGAATGATCAACCAGGTATACCAGAGGTGTACCAAGTAGCCTATAGCTATAGGAGTATAGGTGAACGAATTCGACAGTCGGCCATGTACCAGTTACGACGGCCTTCTATAGAATTATGTTTTGTATTATTTCCAAATATTTATATGACACATAATGACGCAATAGACAAATAGTCGATGTCGTATCACGGAAAAACTTACTGCTAATAATAATTATTCGATATTCTTCCTTATCCGATGGTTCACATATTGTTCGTTTCTCGACTGGAATTGAATCCAACAATATGTTATAATATCTTTATTATTTGATCCATTGCCCTGTCTCAGTAGAAGCTGTAAAAATTTCAATAAATTTAAGTATCCTAAAACTCCCACTCATTGTCAATATTTTCCGTTATCTTTCAAATTGATTATAGCAGCATTTCTGGTACATATCTACGTGTAGATAACAGATAGATATCATAAACATATTAGCGATTACGTCACAAGGGCAGGGTGTTCCTTGTTTCGGTAAATATGTAAACATGAATGTGCGTTTAACAGCGAGACTACGTATATCAGTAAACCGTACTTATTTTTATCAGTCTGTTTGTTCATTGCTCTTCTAATATTCAACAAAAATACAATTGGTATGTTTAAAAGGGACATTGCGAACTTTTTATTGCGATCACATAAATTTTCTCTATCGAAAACATACACGTAGGTGATCTTTAAATAGACCTTTATTTAATTCTCTCGGCCTCTTACCTAAATTTCTACCTCGACCTCTTCTGGTACTTATATTTTTCACCATCATAGTTTCCAAAACTAATCCAAAAGCTCTGCATCGATAGACCACGATTTTCTGATTCTGGTATCGTTTTTTAGATCCACAACGGGCTGTTTTCAGAATGTGCAACATTTTTGCCTCTTTCACAATTCGCTGCTATTTTAGATCATAGGGCAAGATCAAAATATGAGCCTACTCAGACTATTATACGCATTTTTAGGCCGCGATAATCGTCGCTGGCCTTATTGAACATGCCCATCTTAGGTTGAACACAAGGTCCACTTGAACTGGCCGCGTCTTGTCTGCGGACCGCCCGCAGTTTCAATGTTAAGTCTTTATAAAGCCAGACACAGGCTAACATTTCCTGTACACGGAAGACATGTCGGTCTCGAAAATCATGTCTGGTTAAAAAAGCTGCGAATCGATCTCGATCTCGATAACAACCTCATCGTGAGTGATAAAAATTAGGTTCTCGCGTATTCGACGTAGTTATCCGGGGGTACCACACTACGGGCTGTCGAATAAATAGCAGCAGTTGGCATACAGCGTATGTTTACTCGCTGCCTTAATCAGGATTTCAAATATTAATTATGACCTTCTGGCCTGGTACGCTCCAAGTCGAGGTTAGCATTAGGCAGTTGATATATATCGCGTCGCTCATTGATTTTCTGACCGAATATCGATCTACAACGATATGGTTCTAGTGTTCAAAATACTCTACTGGGTAGACCTCCAGCGTACAGTTGTATACGCCTTCCTCGCTATTGTGGTTATAGATCAAATTACCGACCTCCTCATTTGTTATTCAGGGACTATCGGCTAGACACTATTGACTATTCGCACGGACACTTTCGTAATTTATCCAAGACTCAATTATCTTAATGAAATAAGCACGATGTATGATAGAGACGAGTTATAGCAGTAACTGGTAACTATAGTGACAAATGCCTTGATTGTTGGATTCGAACTCCTGAGGACCGTGGCTCGGTGTATCCACAGAACAACTTTCCGGGCAAACGCGCCTTTAAGGTGGTTTCTTCCTCGTGACGCAATTCTAGCGAACCGAGGACGCTGTCTGCCGTGGGCCTATCTCGATGTTATCTAGTCATCGACGTCATCTATCATACAGTATAATGAGTGAGATAAGTTGCCTACGTAAACAATCTTTTGGTATTTAAAATCAGTGGCGTGAATGGACACAAGTCAACTACTTCCGGGACGTTATCATTACTACAGTCTGATCTAGATTAACGGTATCAAGGTCTGGCCCAGAAAACAGCTGGAGTAATTCCAGCCTGTTACCACACAAATACATGCAGTATTTAATAAAGCCCTTAGGTGCGTAAAACAGTGGTCGTATTAGAAAAGCATCGGTGATTCACGGCGTAGCTATACACGAGTTTTTGATATCATTTTGCATCAATATTTAAATTCTAAACCACGGGATGCTGACTGTTGAAACATCCCTGTACGAATGTGTGCATTACAAGCACACTTCGTGGTTTTCCACGTTTACAGCACGCTTGCGCATGCCCCCGACAACTAGACATTACAATAAGGTTTCACCGAACTTGGCTCATATTGGCAGTTACTGTTATCATAGGAATAAAGAGACGTGGGTTGCATGGTGAAGCCTGTTAGAATATATATCGTCAAATACTAAAAGAAATACACTAACACCTTAGACCAACAACAGACTGACGCTAAGATTAACCCCGGGAGCTTTAGTATACAAGTATGCTATAATATATACAAGTATGCTATAATATATACAAGTATGCTATAATATATACAAGTATGCTATAATACGTGATGGAGTCCGCTCAGCTGTATAGAAAAGTGAGTGATAATATAGATGGCCATTAGTCAAAATATGTCACCTTTATCGTATCATTAGTACCTGTGTAGTACCTGTGTAGTATCTCACGATGACGTTGATTCAATTCGTGCTATCCGCTATAGACCCCCCCCCCGTCTATTGGATGCATCATGGGATAGAACATATTTAGGCTACCGGTGACATGGCTCCCCGTAACTTGACGATTCTTGATGTAATTGTGCTCCCCGCGTTCTCAAAATTATAGAAAATCGATCAATTTCCTAATTATTATTGATGGAAAGGGTCGCGGTATCAATTCCCAAAATACCGCCGATTAACAGCAGGCGAGAGGCAATGCTTCAACAAGTAGACGAGTATGAAAATATTAAAATCAGCATCATTAATGTAGAATTATAATACTACCTACCACCTTAATGTAGGCTACATACCACGCATTTCGCGTCGCTTTCCGACGAGTCATTCGATGGGTCTAATATTTCACATTTAATAAATCGTCAGACGTCTGTAAGCGTTATGATTTATTATACCACGCCTTGATATCGCAGCTGGCTCTATAGCATATTATCATTGGGAAGGCAAAATGTTGTTTTAAATAACTATCTGATCGTATAGAAAAAAGACAAAGAATTTGAACAAGTTTGTTTCACACTGGCTTTCTTCTGTTAGTATAGCCTATTTTGTGGGGTGTAATTACTAGTGAGTAGTAGGTACTAGGTAGTGAGGGCACGGATATTTATATTATATTAGTATTTAGTTATATTATGTTGAATGGCAACAAGGTACAATGTGTTACCGTCACTTTTCGGTTTACTGTAAGAATGCACGTTTCGTGGTCTACACAATTAACAGCGGTGGATCATCCAACATAATAATGCATCATCGACAGTGGCAACCAATCATAATTTTGAATCACTCCCGTTGGGGATTGCCCTCTCAACATAGATACATGTACATAACATTAGCTACTTCGTTAGTCTTCGTTAGTTTTTTGCTATTTTCTCCACATCTGAGCGTTGCCGAAATTAGACGGCGGAATAGCTATAGCGATGCCCTTTAAAATATCAGATGTGGGATAGGAAAACGAGGTCTGTCATAATGAGATCTGTCAGATCTATCAAGTCAAGGCTGTAGGCTACATCAGAGAGACTGTAAAAAGTACCGTGTAGCTACCCAAGGCATCATTCCACGACGCCGTTCAGATATTCGATGGTGACATTCAGCAGTTTTGTGACGTATTTAGTTAACAATGCTATGATGCTAAAACTATGATGCTGAAAAATATTGTGAATACATTGGATTACATTCGGCTACTCTTGCTTCCTGGTAGCTCAAACTCCCAACTGTCAAAACCTCGGCATGGTATCCTGAAATAGACGACGGGTGAATTTGTCGTCATGTACACAGTGTATAATTCATAGGTTTGCAGACAGCGGAATCAAATTTATTTCCCTTTTCTGTGTACATTGAAGAATATTATATTTTACACAGTAATCATTTAATATATCAAAATAAGAGGTGTTGTGACGGGTCACCGTTTGCTGCATGTAGCCAGTGTTCAATTCTTTGTATTTGACGTGGAAAAAGCCGCACCGGATAGTTAAAAATAAATCAACAAAGTCGTCGATAGCCGACGATAATAACTTAGTGTGACAAGCTGTAGACGTGGTTTTTTGCTGGAAATCATAAATCAAACAGAAATAGACTCGAAGTTTTTTTCCAATATTAACGTCTCAAAAATATTACACCGACCGAATTTTTAATAGTTATAATAAAATATTATTAGACTCTCCACATTGTCATATTTATAAGACCGTTTACTTTATTCCTTCACAAAAAATTCTTGTATCCTGAAAAAGTCGAGCATTATAATAATAGTGTTATGTTCGTCTAACTGTACACGAGGTCTTATATGTTATGGAAGCTATTCTACGCGGACATGTGGCTTTTGTTTTTTGGTTACTTTTAGCATATTGCAGACCGCTACTTTCTGTTCGTGTTAATTTTATACGGAACCCGAATTTTTGCACACATAGGTTTTGTTTCTTTTTATCTTCAGCATAATAAACTGGTACATTCTGTTGGTGTTGAGACCATGGTGAGACCATGGGATATTTTAGCGTTGGGATAGATGTCTTTTATTTTCCTATATTTCTACCGTTAACATATCATAAACCGGTACATTCTGTTGGTGTCGATACCAATCGATAATATCTTGGTGTTTGGATAGATGTCTTTTATTTTCCTATATTCCTACCGTTAACATATCATAAACCGTTACATTCTGTTTGTGTCGATACCATTACGTTCTGCTTGTGTTAGGACACTTGCTTTTATTATTCATGTTACCATTAGCGCAAACCACTTCGCCATGTTAGATGGTGAGTGATGCTATCCAAAATTGTCTCATGAGACGATTTTTTATCGCATACCTTTTTACAGTTAGGGTAACCTTTACCATAACTATTCCTCTCATTTGTCCTAGAGCCTACACAAAGGAAACAGTAAGTGTAATCCAGATGTTTGGGGCGAGGCGTGATACAGGTCAAGAAACCTTGGCTGAAAACTAGCCATTGACTACAGTAGTAACAGTACACGCGCGGCGCACGGTGACACGTGCAGTTTCATTTTGATTACGCCTCCCGACATTATATAATAGCCGTAAACTTTCGAGTGCGTAAAGCCAACGTCCGCGTAGCTAAAATAAGAATGAGAGCTCGAAAATGAATAAATGGAAAAGTCCTAGTCCCCATTCATGTAATCTTCGCTTTCATGCCCAAAACACGCATATTTTTGCGATGTTTATATATATGTGTGTGTGTATATATAGATTGTAATGTGAGAATAATTAGACTGTTCTCTTCTTTTATAGAGACACGATACAATATGATCGTGTACACGGTATATAATTTTATAAAATTTTCGAAAGATACAGACCACATTACGAGTACGTATAATAGTTAAACGAAATAGATCATGTCTGCGGGCAAACTGAGTCACAAAACTGAAGCGCTTGTGGCGCAATGCACGCTGGCGTGTTGGGTATGTCTCTATGTCTCTGAGCCTAGATATATGTAAGCGTCGGTCGTAGTCTCCTGCGCCAGCGAAGGATAGGTTTATGAGCGTGTTGTCTTTTTGTGCGTCTCACAATGTCTTTGCGTATCCATCTGACGCTGTCTATGCCCAGGTTATGAACGAATTTCCTTGACATTTTTATCGAGTTTGTAAAAAGAGGCCAATAAAGAAGTGATTACATTTTTAGCTCAACCTAAGCTTATGCCCGGTGAGCTTTTCTGATCGGAGTTTGTCTGTCGTCCGTCTATCCATCCATTTTTAACATTTTCTTAAAAAAATCTTCTCAAGAACCGCTTATCTAAGATATTTGGGAGATATTGTCCTAGAGACGGTCTCGACTAGATTTGTTCATGGCGTCATCATCGCATCGAGGTGAAGTAACTTCTGCCGATGTTCGTATTTTTTCTTAAATTTTTTTCTCAAAAACCGGTTATCGCACACGTCTACCATTTGTCGGATATTGTCCTTGGGTTGCTTTCCTCTATTCATCGAAGCTAGGGGAGGTAACTTCCGCCGAAGTTCCTATTTTTTCTTGAAAAATCTCAAGAACCGCTTATCGCAGGGGTCTGCCATTTGTCAGATATTGTCCTTGGGTTAGTACCTTTCAGATTTGTTCAGCATCTAGTCATGGGAGCAAGGGGGGGGGGGGTGATTTCTATCGACTTTTTATTTGGAAAACTTTATATTCATGTCCGAGAAGGTCTGCCATTTTGAAGATATTGTCTTTGTAGGTCTCATTCAGATTTGTTTAGGGCATCTCTATTCAGGCAATTAGATGTGATTTCAATCTACGTTTTTCCACAGATCTGTATTTTCTTGTTTCAGTGTCGTTATGGGTACTGTCGGGTCTCTTTGGCCTCTTGTTTTTGATGTCAGGCAGTCTCCTTGTCTTCTCGTTCGAATATCAAGATGGCCCCCTAGTTTTTGTCTTTTTCTCTTTTTTTTCTCAGGTGAGCGTCTTAAGGCCTCTGTGGCCTCTCGTTTGGAATCCACCTCACAACCCAACTTGCGGGACTTTTAAAAAAGCGCATCGATTGTTTTTTTTGGACGTGAAATTGGGAATGAGAACACGAGGTCGTGTTTGACCAGTCGGTCATTTGGAGGTTGTAGCATTAAGCCTCCTTCGTGATTTGGTTTCTGTATATCTCCGTGTTTTATTCTTAATTACATATAGCTTCTCCTCATCAAAGCCCTACCCACCGTAGGTGTAGAAAGTGGTTATTGTCCTTTAATTTGAAGTCCCGTTGTTTCATACGTTAGTCTACTTGTTGGACAGTTCCCGTTGAATGTTCATATTCCTGAGAATAATATTGTCTTGCCTTATTTTCAGAGGAGGAAATTTACAACTGTCGAAGTGAACGACCAAGCCAACGTTACATCAAAGATGATAATGAATGAATAATAGATCATCATAGATGATAATATCGACTGTTGATTACGATGATTGGTCGAATATTTGGTAATTTGCGAATTCATAAAAGCCTCGTTAACTGACTCGAGATGAATTTATTCCGGTCAAAGAAACGCTCGTTGACGATTACGACCAAGGAGGCGAGATACAAAGTCCGTTACTTGGGTAACATACAGACAGCTATGATGAGAGGGGATGGTTGCGTCGACAAACCCATCGACATTTTGTGGAATAATTTTTTACGTAGTACAAACACGGGATTAGATATGAAACTTACAGTTGCCGCGACTGGATTGAAGGCCGAGACCAAGGAACAAGGTACGACTGAATATCGAGCACATCGTATATCGTACTACATCGCGCACCCCTCACATCCGTGTCTCTTTGCCTGGGTGTACCGTCACGAGGGACGTAAAATGAAAGTAGAATTGCGGTGTCACGCCGTTCTGTGTAAGTCTGAGGTTGTGGCGAAGGTACTCGCGGTACAGCTGCACGAGAAACTCTCGTTCGCTTTAAAAGAATTCTTACGTGAAAAGACGCGAAATCAAAACACGCGTTTGGTGCTTCAACGGACGAACTCTATTCCGAAGAATGGCCCGGCTATACCGCTGCGGAAGCAGCTCTTGAGCACCGCGCAGCAATATAAACCGCCTGTCAGCACATCGAACAAAGCGCCTAGGCTCGGTTCGATATCGGAAGAGGACGATTTATTAGAGGACGAAAATGAAACTAGTGATGAGGCTCAAGCAAGCTTGAAAAACTCCAAGGGGCCCGACGTTGCGCGGGACACGATGGAAATGTTGATAAACGCCGTGCAGTATGATCTAGATTTGAATATAGACGGAAATATCGAGGATTTGAGCGAACGTATCCTCGCTTGCCAGATGCCCACCGGTAACAACATCGAGCAGTTGCGCTACGACGAGAAAGTTCAGCTGCGCATGCAGAGCTCCCAATCATCGGAATCCGACGATGACAGCACGACAGGCGAACGGCGGCGAGACAGTGCCACAACCGACGATGGAGATAGTCTCGAAGGCGACGAGACATACGGGGGCGACATTCCACGCGACGTAATAACCACTACCGGAACTGACGTCATGATTACAGCGTTCTAACATGCCGACGGCCACGCATGCGCATTAATGCGCTCTCGGTTCGGGATCATTGCCAATGATTCTAATTACCCAGCTGTGTTATATAAATTATAATTGTAAAAGAAAGCTTTAAGATTATTTATATGTTGCATATTCGTTACAGTTTCAGGTATCATGCAATTGTTAAAAAGTTATTAACCTATCGGCACTATGATATTATATGGTATTAGTGATAATAACAATCTAATGTCGTACAAGCATGCAATATTCAATAGATATCTAAACATCTGAAAAATTCTGAAATGTCGGTAATATATGGCCATAGACATTACAATGGCAATGCGTTTACGGGTTATGGTGCAAATGTGGAACAGGGGTCATTATATTACAAGAATATCAGTGGATCGCTTGTCGGTAAGGCTTATCATTCGACACAGTGAAACCCCATATAACAAACGTTGCACTTAGGATACGACAAGTGAAGGTAACACCTTATTGACTAAGATTATGATTAGCACAAGCTTTCGTTTACAGGTATACTTCATCAGATGTAATGATTAGGGGTGGTGACACACACGGGATGTATACTGGAACAGGGGAGGGACAGAGAAAACATCGACACTACGTAGATTCAAACATTCGCTGTGCAAACATTGGAAAAACCCAGTAAGCCAGCAACAAAGCCAAGGAGCGAGTCAATAAGGTGTTCCCTTCAGTTTTCCTATTATACGATATAGGGAGCACGGTAACCTACATCTCAACGCTAAGAATACTCACATTGTCTTCTATAGAATGATAAAAGATACAATTTAACAGTATCAAGAAGCTGGCCGTCTCAAACGTCACCAGAATTAACACATTAGCTACACAGGTTCTTGTTACTGTATTTATTCGTCACCTAAATTTCCCCTATTTATTCGCCATATCACTAATGTATTAATAATACGGTAATGAAGCTTTATTTGATATTCGACAAAAATTCTTATAAAAGGCATATACCATAATACTCGCTCCGACGGGGCATAACTGTTTAAATCCTACAGGTCGAATAAATTTCCATTGTCAACGATTTGTTTTTTATTGCATCTTTTCTCTGAATTTAACGATACAACTATTTGGCAACACCCACATTTCTACTGCAATATTTATAAATTTAGATTCCTAGTCGCCACGAGTTCGTCGGTGTATCATTCAATTGATTTTTATAAATATCTGGTCTCAATTTCCTCTTCCAACTATTACGTCACCGGTGGCGGTACGGTACAGAATGAACCATTTGGACTACTTGTCTAGAATGCCGAGGGCTCATCTAGCAAATATCAACACTTAAATTAGCGCTTTCCTAACTGATACAAATTACCGAATGACTCAAGGGGGACAACCCCGATTCGGCGCAAAGAATCACGCATGAGTCAGAATACGAAGTGCGGACCTAACCCTGGCAAATAATTCTCTCTATTTTAGAGAATCATGATAAAATAAATATTAATTGTATACAATCATTTTCTTACCGTTTAGCATTTGGTTATCAGTAAATTACCGCATAGAAAAGAATTTTTACAGCGAAATACGGGAGAAAAAAGGGACTCGAACCCATGACCCCCAGATAACCAGTATGGTGCAGTAGAAACTGATCTTCAGGGGATACATTTCTCTTGCGCATTAAAGTATTTCACACGTTTTTCTAGTACACACTGACATTTCATGTCCGTATATCATACCTAACCGCGATATACACAGATGTCTCTCACAAACATGGACTAAAATGAATGGCTGATTTTTACGGTGTTAGCTATATTAACATAATGTTCATGGGGGTAGTAATTCTGGTTCTTTTAATAACTGGGAATGTACAGAAAAAAATTTAGATAAAAAACACTTACCTCTAAAACCCACATGGAAAACAGAAGATAGTACATTCCATAAGTTATTTATTAATCTATAGAAAAATCAGAAATCGTATGTTGTGCATCAAGTCAATCATTGAAGATACACACCGCGTTTCAAAAAAAGCATCCATTCACTATTTTAGTGATAATTTGGCCAAATCTCAGTGGAGTGAAAGCAGTGCTTCGCAAGATCGATACGACAGGTTCCTACGAGAGGCAACATAGCGCGTGTGGAGTCGCTGGTACTGAGTCAGGTGGACCAGCCACCAGCCCACCAGACGCAAGGAGAGATATCACTCAACGCCGCCATATCACAACTATCAGTTAACAAGATTGTGAAGAATAAATAGCGTCTGAAGTGTTTCAAGAAAAGCAACTGAGCTGTCGGAGAAAAACAAACGCAATCGCTTGCGACGCTCACAAAAACTTTTGCTATTGTATCCTGCATAATCAACTCCATATGCCAGAAGTGACACAAAGAAAAAGAACATTCTCGCAGGGCGCTTATTGAGAACACAACCAACTTCATGCAAGACTCTTATGGTGTCATTTGGGGTGTCAGACCTCGGCAAGACTCGAGTGCATTTCGTGGAGCCCGGCGTGAAAGTGGACGCTGCTTATTACCGCGAGGAACTCCTCATGAGCCATTTGTTACCCGAAATGCGCGAATGTTCAGACTTTTACATTTTCCAACGAGATGGGACTCCATCTCACAGAGCGCGGGCAACTGTGGAGTTGTTGGAAAAATAAACTCCGGACTTTATCCTCCCGGACCTCTGGCCACCAAATAAGCCGGATATAAATCCCGTCGACTGGTCAGTCATGCAAGAACGAGTGTACCTATCACCAATCACCACCCTGGACGAACTGAAGCAACGCATCATAGACGTGTGGGATTGGCTCCAGCAGGACATCATAGACCTGTGGGATGGGCTCCAGCAGGACATCATAGACGTGTGGGATTGGCTCCAGCAGGACATCATAGACGTGTGGGATGGGCTCCAGCAGGACATCATAGACGTGTGGGATCGGCTCCAGCAGGACATCATAGACGTGTGGGATTGGCTCCAGCTGGACAAGATAGACCTGTGGGATGGGCTCCAGCAGGACATCATAGACGTGTGGGATGGGCTCCAGCAGGACATCATAGACGTGTGGGATGGGCTCCAGCAGGACATCATAGACCTGTGGGATCGGCGCCAGCAGGACATCATAGATGTGTGGGATCGTCTCCAGCAGGACATCATTGACGTGTGGGATCGGCTCCAGCAGGACATCATAGACCTGTGGGATCGGCTCCAGCGGGACATCATTGACGTGTGGGATTGGCTCCAGCAGGACATCATAGACGTATGGGATTGGCTCCAGCAGGACATCATAGACATTGAGGTTGGAGAATGGCGTCGTCGGCTTAGCACATGTGTACGAGCGAAGGGAGGCCACTTTTGAGCAGACGCTGTTGAATTTTCAGAGAGATGAGACTGACGTGAATTTTATCCAAATTTGAAGGATTTATGTAAATAAAGAATAAATTTACAAATATTTTAGTGAATGGATGTTTTTTTGGAACGCGGTGTATATTCATAAATAAATAGTTCTATTCTAATATTATTATATGATCTGTGCAATGAAATCATTTTCATTGCACAGAGTGGGCTTTGTATTTTTAACTAGGTTTCGACTTCGACAGTGAACATATTAAAGCCCATTCGAATGCATTTTTACCAAAATAGAACCACAGCAACAAAATGATTAGGTATTATAAACAGCAATTATTTATTCATCTAAAATATACAGGTGCACAAAACGTATGAGGGCCTGCATGAAAATATATTGAAAAACCAGCTAAATGTAATAGAGTGGGAGATATGAGTGAATGTAATGAAGTACTGTATATTTGACGACAGTGTAGTAAGCTATCAAACAATACATACATATATATATATACATATACATGTACATGTATATACACGCGGTATGTCAAATGTCAATCCTATATATCATTCGATGGATTCAATTCATAAAATAAAAAGTACATATAAAGAGCTGTGTGATCGTCATGAATCGATGAATTACGGTTAGGGAATCGTTGTAAACAAGTTTGGAGTGTTGTAAGAATGTTTACATTCAATGGATAAACGAGCGAACATGAACTGGTAAAGTTGACATAGGGATCAGAAGACAGTTGTTAATGCTAAGGTCAGATAAGGTCAGAAAAGGAGGAACCCCTCGAGTCAAGAAGCACATCTAGTAAAAAAATAGCCACATTAGACCTGTGAGGTATGTTTAGCCCAACAGTCACATTAGGCGCACGAGTCACACTTGACCCAAGAGGCATGGTTTATTCACAAGCCACATTAGACCCCTGAGGTATATTTAGCCCATCAGCCATGTTTGGCCCATCGGCCATGCTTGAACCACGAGCCACATTTGGTTTTGAGTCACAGTTCTCCTGATGCCTGGTTTAGGTTGACAACTTGAGTTTGACTCGTTTAACCTAATGTTTCTTGAGCTTGTCTTGCGGTACCTCGTTCCAGTAGTAAACAACCTGCGCAGCTATCAGTCTATTGAAAACACTCGCCTCAACATAATTAACAACTTGATGAGTTCGACCCGTTTAACCTAATGTTTCTTGAGCTTGTCTTGCGGTACCTCGTTCCAGTAGTAAACAACCTGCGCAGCTATCAGTCCATTGAAAACACTCGCCTCAACATAATTAACAACTTGATGAGTTCGACCCGTTTAACCTAATGTTTCTTGAGCTTGTC